>JBAMNC010002558.1:0-20230 GCA_037902135.1 Cetoscarus ocellatus
GTCTACACAGTTCAAAATTTAAAAATTCAACCCCAGTCAAAGTAATCTTTCCTTCAATAAAGCACTTCTACCTGCACATATTAAACACACTGCAAAAATGTGTCAATCTTTGGAGACCTTCACTAAGACATCTGAGTTTTTGTCCTGATCAGCTGTTTTGGCCCCATCAGATTTTTGTCTGCATAAAAAATCTGCCAATACTGAATCCCCATCCAATATTTAAATTTACTTTAACTGTACAGCTGCACTGTTTTTTGTGTTTGGTTGTTTTTTCTTTGTTCGCCAAATTAAAAATTCTCATTTCGTTTCACTGAACTGAAGCTATCTAACATGTAAAAATCATATTAAAAAATTAAATTTCTGTTCAGAATGGTCTATGTGACTGGTGAATTGCTGGCATAGTCATTAGATCAGTATATTATGAGGCTTAAAATCACCTTCAATCACCCTCACCCTCAGTGATGCTTTGTTGTGACGGGAACTCCATGTACAGCCAGTTGGAGTGAGTATGCAGTGCTTTGAATCCCATAACATCTATTGCCTTTTTTATATGTTCTGCATTGTTACACAGAATTCCATTTCCATGAACTCAGCATCTTCTCAATGGCCTATTTGAAGTGTTCGGCTGTATAAAGCTCTCTCAAACTGTTGTGCATGCAATACAGCACATTTTAACTAGAAAGTGGAGGAATCAATCCAGTGTTCAGTGAAGCTCAGCAGTGACACGGGACACACATTTGGGCTCTAAATGTCCATGGTGAAACTCACAGCAGTTATTTTGCATTTTAGATCACCTCGTATCCACAGTGCTGCTACTGCTACGTTATTTGCACATTTATGGGCTGCTGTCCTTTATCAATTAAAAAATGCTGACATCACCCAATCTGAAAAAAAACACAATTTGATACTTCTATCAATTTAGGGACATCCCTGTTTCTAGCTTTCCTTTCCTTTCAATGTGCCTTGAAAAAAAAATAGTTGAATGTCAGCTCTGTCAGACAGCTCATACCATCTAACAAAAACAAATTTAAACTTATCCAGGCTGGTAAAAAATTAAACAGAAAAGCCCTTTTAAAAAATCATATACAATCTCTTCATGGCAGCTGACTCCAGACTGTTGGCCAATCTCATTCCTTTTAGTCTGAATAAGGTCTTCACCTCAACAGATGAAGATCCATTGGCAGTCACCTCATGACTGACTTAAGTCATACCTTCCTGGCCTCAATTATTAAGTGTCATACTTCAAATTGCCTATTCATGTCACCACTGGTGTTGCCCATGGTTCTGTCCTTGTACCACCTCTGTTTATATTCAGTTAACTTCCTTTTGGCCCCAACTTTTATTTTGTAACTTTAACAGTAGCTTTGATTGAAAGTAGACAAGACTCGGCTCTGTCTACTAAACCAGGCTCTTTCTCTATAATTATCTACAGGAAATCAAATCCTGGTTTTTCCATGACTTTCTCAGACTCACCTGTGATAAAACAGCGCCTCCTCTTGTTTGAAAAGAAAATCAAATTTCTTAATCATTTATGGTTCCTACTTTCCCCTCTTCCTTCAGCATTCAGAGTCTGGATGCCATCATAATCGGTGCATTATCTTTACAAGGCTGCATCAAAAATGTCATCGGTCCGTATTAGGAGTGGGACGACATATTGAAATTGCCATATTTTGTCATCTGAGCATGTGCAATACAGTTACCAATATGCTGGACTCATGTATCAATATTTGATTTAAAAAATTAATGTGCTGTTTATAGGTCCACATGCACAAGTCTATTATGTCCATCAAATACTACATTCTACAATGTTGTTTCATTTAAAACATGAAAACATCAACATTGTTTCTTTCAGTTTGTCAAACTCCACATATGACACTAAATTTATGAATAAAATACATTATTTCTATAATTCACCCTATTAGAGCCAATTAACATTCCTCAGTATGGCATATTTTGTGATATATTGTAAAATATTCTTGAAATACTGTATATCAATTAGTGCACTAGCCCTGAATTGTTGAGATTAATATTACTGATATGGAGCTGGGCAGTTTTGCAAGTTTCAGTTACAGTTACAACCACTGCCTCCTGCTACTTACATGCTGCATTTGTTTTGTCTTATTTTTTATTTTTATTATTAGGTATTTGTAATAAACATTTTTTTTTGCTTGTTCTGTAAATGTCAGGATAGAGTTGCAAAGGGGTGAAAAATTTCAGTACATTTCCAGAAACTTTCCATGGGAAGTTAAGCAGGGGGATTTTGGAAATATTCCAAATTGGAACCTTCCTATGGGAATTATGGGAATTTATGGAAATAAACTACAAATTGGGGGATAACTGCTATGTCTCTTGGTAATAATGGGACTAACGTAGCATAACCTGTCTGTGGCTCAGGGCTAATGATGGCAGATGAAGCTCAAGCTGGGGAACCTGGTTTTACTTTGTTCATGGTCCATACAGGTTGCACTGCAACAGAGACAAGGTTCTGATCTGTTTTTTAAGTGAGGGAAACACATGGTGTTAGAGGGCCTTAGGGATTATTCACTGAAACTTTTTAAGCCACAGTTAACCATGACAATTGTTTCATCCCTGTATAAGAGTGTTGCATACATTATCTGACCTGTTTATGTGTTTTGTCTCTTGCAGTGGAGCCCCTGAAGAAACCGACCTCTAAATGTAACAAAGTAGAGCAATGTGTTGCTGAGATCAGATGGACACTGGAAAACCACCAGCATTATTTTTCAAGAGACATAAGATTGAAGAAAAAGACTGAAGATTGATACAGCACAGTTTTACCTCCCGCCGTCCTCTTCTCTTTTACTGATACAATCAGAAGAAAAGAGAAAAACTCTTCTGCTTTCTACCTCCAGGAGAAATAGAAAAGGAAAAATACAATTTATTGTCCAGCATCGGTTCTTTTTTTTTCTTCTTTTCGTGCAACATTTCTTCATTACCTCAGGGAATCTCTCCACTGCCTACCTCCTCCACCGTCTCAGCCAACCCAGCGACTGGAACACGGAGCAATGACACACCTGTGACCTCTCACTGCTGTTACCACAACAACCTGTATTGCCTCTCAAGCTTTCCTCACCACAGAGGTGACAACCAGCGATACCCTTGGACCTCTTACCATCTGCCAGCTCAGACCTGCTCACTGCCTGAAATTGTACTGATCAACACTTGTGGCCTGGGCCTTGGGCTGGTTATCACTGGAAGGAAGGTTTATTTTGCCAGAAAAGAAAGCTAAACACTCACAACAGCCTCAAATGTCATTACAATATACCTGACAGGCAACAAAATACCTCAGCAGACTTCTACATGGACTCCTAGCCAGCAGAAGGGAACTTGACAGCAACAGTCGGTGCTTCAGTCCACCCAGCAAGTAACTTGTGCTCACCAGCCTGGTGCTTCCGTCTACCCAGTAGATGAATCACTTCAGCATCTTCCATTTGCCTTAGAGGCAGGAGTATTGCAACAGTGGCCAGGGAGGCCTCCAGAGAAGCACAGAAGGAGAGAGACTCAGGAGTGTTTCACCTTTCGGAATCTCAGCAAAGTCGCACCATCCCCACCATACAAGCGGTAGCATAAAACATCAACTGCCCTGAGAGGCCTTCAGAGGTCACAGAAAAAAACACAGAAGTTCCTACTGCCTTGAGCTTCCTCTTCCTTCTCCCTCATCAAGCCTCCAGAGAAGAAAAGCTACCCACAGAGCTGGAAAAGTTCTTGGAGCCTCATCAGCTTTTTCATACTCTGAAGGCAAGCCACAAAAGAATAAAGAACTTCCTGACAGACTTAACTCCAAGCATTGTAAATCTGTGAAAACAGGAACTGTAAACACTGGGAAGATCCAGAGTGTGATAGCAAGGGAAAAAAGGAGAACAGCATTTAAAATGAAGACGAGGATGCAGACGTGAGTACATTGTTCTGTTTTCTTCTGCATGTTTGTTTAGGTTTTCTACCCTCTTACACAAGGTTCAGTCACTCTGTAGACACAGAGAAGCACCCTCTGGTCTCATCTTTTAAAAATTCACATCACTAACTGACATTTAGATGACATTTCTGTCACATAAGATGATCTAAAGTTGAGACTAAGAAGAGATTAGAGGAGATGGAGACAGCGCTCAGCAGAAAAGGCCATTCCCTGAATTTGAACTCAGTACAAATATACACAAGCCAGCCATTGAATCAAAGCAGATGCAAAGATTGTTGCCAATGGAACCCTCATGGAAAATAAAATAAAAACTAAAGCTGTGTTCGAAACTGTTCCCTATCACAGATATAGTGCACTTTATAGTGTGTATAGTGTTGTTCGAATTCTCAGTGGTTGATTTCATTCACTATATAGTTCACTATAAAATACCCACAATGCACAGCAAATGTGAGTGTACATACGATGTACCTTTTATTGTACTCCCGTAGACCACAATGCAATGCAGCCTTTTTTTTTCCAGAGGAGAAGAAGAAGAAGAGAAAGATGGCTGCTACGGCACAAATTGACACTGCTTCCAATATAAATTTAAAGGTAGGGTCTGCAGGATTTTTTGTTACTGTTTACAAACACAACATTCAAACGAAGCCCCTCCCCCTGAACTCCTCACTACCTGATGCAGGGGCCCACCCTCTACGGCAGCAGATGGAGAACACGCCTCCCCAGCCCGATAGCCCTGCAGCCTCCGAACAGGAAAATGAATCCATAACCTACTTGTCCAACAGCATGACGGCTAACTCCGCATCGCTTTTCATCCCGAAACGGTCCTTCAGAGCTTGGAAGCGGGTGAAAGCCAACCCTAGGTTCACTCTGGTTTTAGACCGAGCTTTGTCCTCTTGGCATTTTGCTTCTGCCTGATTATATCTTCGTTTCTTCGCTGTAGCGTCTGCATCTTTGCTGGTGTTCTGTCGAAAACACGCTACCTGTCGAGATGAGCTACCTCATCCCTGGTGAAATGACACCACCGTGCCATTAGGCAACACTGCAGGCAGGCGGAACGCAGATGGAAAAAGGACAAACTGCATGTGTCTCTGGAAATGTTAAGGATTCCCTTGCTGATTATCAGAGGGCTGTACAAGAAGCAATATCTCAGTACCTCTCTAACATTAATTCTAGCAGCAGTCATTGTCCCAGGGTGTTATTCAGTACAATCAATGCTGTTGTGAACCCTTGCACTTCTGCTGTGACTGATGTCTCAACCACCACTTGTGAGAATTTTCTTTGCTATTTTGTTGACAAAATGGAGTCTGTCAGACAAGACATCAGTAAGAGTTTTAATATGTGTCTTAATAAGGACTTAATAAGAACTCATTCCGCTGTGTTCAACCAGTTTGAGACAGTTTCTCTCTCCTCTGTAAGTGATATAGTGAAATCGTTTAAAACCTACAAATTGCCCACGGATATTATCCCTCCCAAAGTGCTGAAAATGTTTATTAATACTGTGGGGCCTAGTCTTCTGGCTCTTATTAACAGCTGCCTTGGATTAGGAACGTCCAGCTGCCTTTAAACATGCTATGGTCAGGCCTCTTCTTAAAAAGCCTAATCTTGACCCCTCAGTGATGTCAAATTTAGACCTGTTTCTCATTGGCCCTTTCTGTGTAAGATTTAGAAAAAGTTGTTTTTATTCAATTACAGTCATTTCTGGAAAACAACTCAGTTTCGGTCTGGATTTAGGTCTCGTCACAGCACTGAGTCGGCACTTTTAAAGGTACACATTGACATTGCACGGACATTGGATCACAAATCCCCTGTTGTACTTGTGCTGCTTGACCTCACAGCTGCCTTTGACACGGTGGACCATTCAGTTCTCCTGTCACGTACGAGCGCTTATGTTGGCATTCACAGCACAGCACTGAAGTGGTTTACATCCTACTTATCTAGAAGACCTGTCTCTGTTATGGTTGGAGACTTGTCCTCTTCCAGTGCTCCTCTCTCTTGTGGGGTCCCACAGGGTTCTATTCTTGGCCCTATCTCTTTTCTTTATACATGTTGCCTCTTGGGTCAATTATAGCAAGGCACAACCTTTCTTTTCACTGTTATGCAGATGATCTGTAAATCTATCTGCCAGTGAAGCCAACAGTCACAGTGCACAGAATTCTTTGTTTTATTGTATTACAGATATCAAGCAGGAAGCAGGAATTTCTTCATCTTAATGATAGTAAAACAGAATGTATTACGTTTGGGGACACAGTGACGGCTGGCTTTGGAACTCGTTTCCAATCCTTAGTCAATGCGTCAAAAACCTGGGAGTGGTTCTTGACACACATCTTAGGTTCGACAAACAAATAGACAATGTCGTCAGGACTAGTTTTTTCCAGCTACGTCTCCTGCCAAAGTTCAAATGTTTTTAAGCTGTCATGACCTTGAGAAAGCCATCCATGCGCTTATCAGTTAAAGATTGGAGTACTGCAATGCTCTTTATGTCGGTGTCTCCCAGGCTTCTCTTGGTCGCCTCCAGCTTGTGCAAAACGCTGCTGCCCATCTCTTAACCAGCACTAACAGACGACAGCACATCACTTCTGTTCTTAAATCCCTTCACTGGCTTCCCGTCCATTACAGGATTGATTTTAAACTATTGTTTTTAAAGCTCTTAATGGCCTCGCCCCAGTGTATTTAACTGAGTTTTTAACTTTTCGGTAGCCTGGTAGAGCTCTGAGGTCGTCCCACCCAACTTTTGCTGGAAGTGCCCAGGTCAAAGTACAAAAACTGGGGTGACCAAGCCTTTTCCGTTGCTGCCCCAAGCCTCTGGCACAAGCTCCCATCGAAATATGTCTTATTTGACCTGGGCCTTTTCAAATCTAGACTGAAAACATATTTATTTAGGTTGGCTTTTAATACCCAGTAGCGTGGTGACACTTTTACTTTATTTTATGCCGCTTTTATGCCGCTTCTCCCTCAGCCGATCCAGCACCTCAGCCAATCAAGCCCGGCACCTGAGTACTGCCTCAAAGATCCTCCTGGGGAGAAGAGCTCTCACTCCACACGCACTCTCAAACACTCACACACGCATATATGTAACAATATACGGCCAGGGCCGTAACACCCCCATTCTAATGAACAAACGTATATCCAAACTGTTTGTTTCAATCAATCTTATTTTATGGCTCTAGAGAGAGCATCAGCAAGTATGTTGTTCACACCTTTTTTGTGTTTTATTTCTAAGTTGTAGTCCTGCACAAGCAGGGACCACCTCATCAGTCTCTGGTTGCATTTTTCATCTGTGCCAGGAACACAAGGGGTTGTGGTCTGTGTAGACCACAACTGGCAGAGAGCTGGAGCCGACATACACTTCAAAATGTTGGAGAGCAAGAAGCAGTGAGAGGGCTTCTTGCTCTATGGTGCTGTACTTCGTCTGGTGATTGTTGAACTTTTTTGAGAAATAGCTTATTGGTGGTCGACACCATGCTCATCCTCCTGCAGCAGGACCGCCCCCGCACCTCTAGCGCTGGCGTCGACCTCCAGCTTAAAGGGCGTGCAAATCAGGAGCAGCCAGAACAGTGAGCTGCAGAGGAGCGCCTTGGCAGCTTCAAATGCCTGCTGACACTCAGGGGACCAAACAAAAGGTTTAGTGGCACTGGTCAAATTAGTCAAAGGCACCACCACATCAGCAAAGTTTTTACAGAAGCCCCGATAGTATCCTGCCATCCCAGGAAACGGCGCAGCTCACGTCGGACAGAGGAGCAGGATAACCGAGGATCGCCTGGATTTTGGCTGCAAGAGGACGCACCTGGCCCTGGCCCACCTCTTTGCCCAAATAGGTCACAGTGGCCTTGCCGAATTCACATTTGGCCAAATTCAACGTGAGCGAAGCATTCTGGAGTCTCTCGAAGATGACTCCAAGCGTTTTCAGATGCTCATGCCAGCTGCCTGAATAAGCCACGATGTCATCGAGGTACACTTCACAGTTTTTAACACGGACAGAACTTTATGCATCAGCCTCTGAAACGTGGCGGGAGCTGTTCGGAGGCCAAATGGCATGACGGTGTACTGGTAAAAACCATCGGGGTGACGAAAGCAGAGATTTCTGAAGCACGTGGGGTAAGGGGAACTTGCCAGTAGCCCTTCAACAGATCGAGCTTGGTTACGAATTTGGCCGCGCCGACGCGGTCAACACAGTCCTCCATGCGCGGCAGAGGATAGGAGTCAGACTTGGTGACATTATTTACCTTCCTGAAGTCGGTGCAAAAACGAGGAGTCTTATCTGATTTTGGCACAAGGAGACAGGGAGAGCTCCATGCGCTAGAGCTAGGAACAGCTAAACCGTTTTCCAGCAGGTAGGCGACCTCCTGCTGAAAAAGAGCGCGTTTAGTCGGGTTAACTCGGTAGGCATGTTGTTTAATGGGCGAATGATCCCCTACATCAATGTCATGGGAAAGGACACTGGTGTGGGTTGGTGTGTCAGAAAAAAGAGAGAGATGATTATTGATTAAATTGCAGATATCAGTTTGGGCCGAATCATTCAAGTGAGACAGACTGCTCTTTAAATCTTTCAATATTTCCGAGTTCCGGAGACGCGAACACGGTACAGCACTAGAGATACACAGGCCGTCACTCTCAGGGAAATACTCAGAGGGAGATAAAGGCGCGGCAGCAGCGGACACGGCAATCACAGCGAGAGACGACGACGCATCACTAGATTCATCACACACACGAGAATAATAAGGCTTCATCATATTGATGTGGCACACACGACATTTTCTCCTCCGGTCCGGGGTTCCAACCACATAATCTGTCTCACTCAATTTTCCTGCACCACATAAGGGCCAGAAAACTTTGCCTGCAGGGAGGAACCAGGGATCGGAAGGAAACTAAGACTTTATCACCAATTCTAAATTCCCTTTTTACACTTTTTCTGTCAAATTTTTCTTTCATTTTTTCTGAGACAACGACAACGCGCTGCGCGCAGTTTCACAGACTTTATGCAGACGCTCCCTAAAAGAGCTCACATAATCGAGCACGTTTTGAGTCGGAGTGGCCGAGGCGGACAGGTACTTCTCGCGAAGCCACCGCAGAGGACCTCGTACGGTGTGGCCAAACACCAGCTCAGCGGGGCTGAAGCCTGTAGACTCCTGCACACTCTCGCGTGCAGCAAGGAGGAGGAAAGGTAACCCTCATCCCACTCCTTTCCGGAATCAAGACAATATTTACGCAGCATGGATTTCAGCGTTTGATAAAAACGCTCGAGAGCGCCTTGAGACTGAGGACGATACGGACTGGATTTATGGTGCTTAATGGACAATGTGGATAATACCTGAGCGAAGATTTTGGACATAAAGTTTGTACCTTGGTCTGTTTGAATGGACTTTGGCAGGCCGAATGTGGAGAAGAAGTTTACCAGGGCTTTCACTACGGCTTTGGCTTTAAGTGTGCGCATCGGGATTGCCTCTGGATACCTGGTTGCAGCGCACATCAGAGTTAACAGGTACTGATATCCTGATTTTGTTTTGGGAAGCGGACCGACGCAGTCGAGGATTATGTGATCAAATGGCTCTCCGATCGCGGGGATTGGATGCAACGGAGCGGAGGAATTACTTGGTTTGGTTTACCGCTTACTTGGCAAACATGGCATGAACGACAAAATTTGGACACATCACGTTTTAAACTGGCCAAAAGAAGTAACGCAGGATGCGGTGGTAAGTCTTTTTAATTCCTAAATGACCAGAGAAACTGTCATGCGCAAGGCTGAGGACTTGTGGGCGAAATTTTTGTGGCACAACTAATTGCTGAAACGAGTTCCAACCTAAATCACCAGAGGAAGGGGAGTAGGTGCGCATTAATACACCATTATCAATGCTGTACACAGAGGGGCAGTCAGCGCTTGTGCTGGCAGCAGATGAAAGGCAGCTTACCAGAGATGAGTCGGTCTGCTGTTGCGAGGATGAACTCAGCCCTATTGACATCAAAAGACAAGTTTGCATCAGTAGGCAGCAGGTTTTCAGTCACACATTTTTCAGATTGTTTCACTTGATTTTTACTTTTTACAGTGTTGTCATCACAGAACATGAATGAATCAGACAAATCCATGACATCAGCATATTTACGCGCCTGAGCGCGGTGACGGCACAAGCCGGAAAAACAGAGGACGGTCTGACAGCAGAGGGGTGGAAATAGGCATATCCACAATAGGATCATCAATCACTTCAGGGGTCGGAAAAACTCTATTTCCCGCTAGATCATTGCCCAAAATGAGCGCAACACCGCTCACCGGTAAACGAGAACGAATGCCAATTTTTACCTGGCCGGAGACGAGAGCGTGCAGCGGTGCTCTTAACACGCTCATTTTAACTCCCCAGAGGAGGGCATCGGAACTCAAACGATGCAGTGGAAAAGAAATCCCGATGTGAGGAGGTTTCCCTCCGCCGACTCCTGCAGCTGCAGATACATTTTGCTAATTCAACACTTCCTTTTTTCTGCTCTCACTATTTCCATGAAATATCTCCCCAGCTGCCAGAGCTGTGAGGATTTTATAACACTAAATGCCTAATTACTCCCACATTTGAAGAAGAGTATAATATGCAGTATTTAAAGATAAGGAAGGGAGACCTGGAGCAAATGCCTTTTTTGAAATATTAATATCCAGCGCTGTTAAAGTGATGCTAAATTTTACTCTAAAGCAGTTAAAGAGCTGCACAGAGCGGCACGGCAGGTCATCACACCGGGAGCCTCGCCTGCCGCAGAGATGCTGATTGGCTTGTCAGAGACCTGCAGTGAACCACAGCGCATCACATCTGGTGTTTTCAACCTTAAAAGAGGAATGAGGGGATTAAAAAAGTTACAGAGTTGAGAAAGTAAAAGAGTGGTAGGATCTAGTACACTTTGTTAATCTCTAAACTAGGATTCTGTACCATACAGAGGCAGCCTAAGTAGAAAGGCTCCCCGACCACTGAGGCGTCCCCAGTCCAGCTGAGAGACATAGTCCCTCCAGCGTGTCCTGGGTCTTCCCCGAGGCCTCCTACTGGTGGGATGTGCCCTAACCACCTCACCAGGGAGGCGTTCGGGAGGCATCCTGATTAGATGCCTGAGCCACCTCATCTGGCTCCTCTCACCATGGAGGAGCAGTGGTTCTACTCTGAGCTTCTTACCCTATCTCTAAGGGAGATCCCAGATACCCTGCGTGGGAAACCCGTACCCTCGATCTTGTTCTTTCAGCAGTCTCTACCCACATCTCGTGACCATAGGTGAGGGTAGGAATGAAGATCGAGCAGTAAATCGAGAGTAAAACCAGGATTCTTCATAATAAATTGGAAAATAATTAACTTAATCAGAACCAGAGTTGGACATTCTTATTAACCCCCATTGGGAATTTCAGTTGTTTCAGTTGCTCCTATACACATTATAAAAGTTTAACTTGCAGTGCAGCTGGATCCATCTGATTCAATGTCTGTTCTTAGTCAGATTCATCTTGCCAAGCTGAAATCTATATCGATTTTGAGTGGGCCAAAGCGGTGCAGCCTCCTTAAGAGCAGGAAGATGTGGGAGATCGAGCGTGACGACAGCAGAAAGTGACTGTTCATACAGAGATTAGCATAGATGCTAACAGCTTCAGTAGCAGTTTTATCAGATCAATACTGCATTTCTTGTTTAAATGAAGACAAATAACACGATAAACTTATCCATACAAAGACAATTTCACTCCACTTCAACTGTCTTGACGAGAGTTTGTTTACGAATGGGCTTACGTTCTGTTACACCATTGCAGTAGCGCCTACGCCTACCTACTACGTTTTGTCTGATTTGCCCATAATAATTGTGATGATGGAAGGATCATCCATTCACCTTGGACTGTTGCCCACATGGACTTGTAAAATATATTCAAGAGTCCCCTTGTTTATTTATTGATTTTAGTTGTTTTTTATAATTTTTGTTGCCTGTTTTCTACAGTAGCTCTTTATAAATTTATAAGAATGATGCACTGATTGGATGGAGCTTTTATTCCATTGTACTTATAACAATGACTGTAAACATATTCTGATTATGAGTCCTCTGATTCTTCTGGTGTGTCGGGTTAACTGTACTTTCACTGTCTGGCACTTGTGTACTTGTGGAGGCATAAACTGCAAGATGGTTTTATTTCTAGTTTCAGTTAATAAACAAAAAACTGAATCTTCAAGTGGGGAAAACATTTTATGCATATGATCAAAACACATTAAAAGAAAATCCCCTAAAATTGAACGGCTAGTCTTTGTTGCCTTAACAGACTATCTTTACAGTTCTTTCTACTCCAGTGATAATATAAAGATAAAAGTTTTAAAGCAACAATCTGTAACTTTCTTTCTTAAAAAAGTATATTAAAAGTTGATTTATAGGGCAAAAGAGCACCCTGGGCTTTAACTATATATTATTTTATGCTTTTTTATCTGCAGTGTGAGAGATATTAAAACAAACAAATGGATGTACCTGCACCCTATGGAAGCTTCACTTTAAGTCCACCCTGCATGAATTATTAAACAGTGCCCCTCTGAGACACAGTGCATGTGTTGCAGCAGTTTTGTGCAGGGCAGTATGTCCTCCCTTTATGAGTATTGAGTTTGTTCTGTCTCTGTATGTTTCTGCTCAGGGGGCAGATTAATATGGCATTTGATGATACAAGAATAAAACTTCTCCTTTTCTATCAGCATGACTTTCAGGATGGATAGAACAATGGGCAGGCATTTTAGTCTGTCACTTTATAGCTCAAGTATTTATGCAACTGTATTTTTAACAGCCCTTTGAATTCCTGTACGGTCAATTTTAATTATTTTAAGGAGTTATTCAGGATGACTCTTATATTCGAAAAAGGTTTTAAAAGGTAATTGAAGTTGTGAATAGGGGGACTTCCAAACCAATATATCTGTTTTTCTGCTATGTACTGCCAAAAACAGAGATACTTGCTTTAGAAGAAGTAAAGTGCTTATTGGTCCTTTTGTTTAATAGAGAACGTGCTTTAGTATATTTTACTGGGATAGAAGTGCATTGTGCTGATTATTGTACACAATAATGAAGAAAATGTTGTTTTTGTGATCTTGTTAGATTATGCCATGCTAAGATTTTTAAAAACAAATGACATTTTCTTGCTGTCACAGGAAAACAAATAGAAGCAAGCTGGCACTGCGAACAGCTGCCTCGGCACCGTCACTGCTCTCCTGATGTACATTTTTATTCCATTTTCATTTTATTTAATCTTATTCTCTGTTTTTATATATTTTTTTTACTTCCTTCGTACAAGAGAAAACAACTGCCAGAGTCAAATTCCTTGTATGTGTCGCATACTTGGCAATAAAACCCGATTCTGATTCAAATTCTGAGAAAATGAAGTGTTGTCTGTGTATTTTTAATGAAATGAGTGTGATGTATATAGATCTGTCAGCTCTCTAAAATAAGAATAATTTTAAACTCTTTGTTTTCTGTTTCTGTCTTTCTAGGGAGTTTTTCCAGCGAGCTACATTCACCTAAAGAAAGCCATTGTCACCAACAGAGGGTAGGTTTAACAAACCCTACAGCATAATATATGTATTGCTCTGTTTGTCTGTCTGTGTTTGTATCTTACAATAGCGTGTTTTGTTGGCGAGGTCCAGCTGGTGGCTGAAAGTCAGTAAGGGTTAGCTCGCAAGTCAAGTAGTCAGCTCACAGTAGGAAGTCCTGGATCACCTGGGCACAGTTTCCAATTAGTTTAAGAGTTTGTCCAAGGACAGGTGTCTTACTGTAACAAGCTACCATTCGCAATCTGATGGGGTTTTCTGAACTGCTCACAGTCAGCTTGGCAGGTAAATCATTCAATTAAACAGACAAAGAAGGTGTAGACAGACATCTTTGTGTACCTTGTAGAGTAACATGGCATCGTTACTTATAGGATCAATGGGCGTATACTTAAATCTATGCATGGTTTTTGTGTTTAAAGAACAAAAAAACAATAACAAAACACTGCTGGGCAAGATGTTGTCTATTATGAATGGGACAAACTACACTTACTGACAGAACTAACTGGTAGCTTGGTTGGTATTAACTTTTTGTTCAATTCATCATTATCCAGTGCGTGTTAAATAAGTGTGATTTACAGGATATTAATACCAGTTTAGACCAAAGATTCACGAGCAAACCACTTGGTTTCTTATCTTATGATCAGATCAAACACTTGACTGCAAAGACTGGATTTGACTGGCTGATGGGTGATGATAAAGCTGCATGACTTCTCTCGAAATGAGTCTGTATCATTGAAAACCAGGTCTGGTCTTAGTCATTAGAAGGCTCCAGACAAGAATTCATACAAGACCCCTCCCCATTTACTTGAAATATATATATATCTATATATATCTATATATATATCTGTATCTATATATATATATATATATATATAGGTGTAAAAATCCTGTGCTGTGAGGTTCCTCTCCTTTTGAATTAAAGCCATTAAAGTGGTAATTCAATTATTTCCCTGGTTTTCTGAAGGGATTAGTTGTTTTGAGATTTTTTCTCTCTAAATAAAGTATGAGCCCCTCTTCTCTGATTCCCTTTTAAAGTTTTAGAGTCCATATTTTAATATATTTACATAATTATTGGGAGAGTCTTCAGTGGGCTTTTTTTCAACTTCAGATTAATCATAGTTAAAAGGCGTGTCTTGATTTGCATTAGAGACTTTTAATTAAAGGCATGGAGAGTAAATTAATTGGAATTAGTGAATCCTTGACCATTTGAAGAGGCCCTGCAGGCCAAGCAGTCTCTTTAATGCAGAGAGATGGAGAGTGTTTCACTGAACCCTGAGAGCTGGAACAAATATAGATATGGACTACTGACCAAGTGGGGCTGAAAATAGCGTGAGTGAGTGTGTGTTTGAGTGTGTATAGTATATGAAGTTGTATTTTTAAGAGTGCATGAATGTTTGTGCTTGAGTGGAAATACACAAGCCTTGTTGCTCTTGGTTGCTCAAGTTTTGGCACTCACTAGTCATCATGAGTTGAATTAATGGGGTTTTCAACTAAACAATCCATAATCATTTGCCTTAATACTTAACACCAATGTCCAGCTTACCAGTTGGTCATTTGTAAATCATTTAAAGGAGGTCCTCTATTTTGATTAATCACACAAGGTAACAGTCCTCAAGGTTTGCTTTCAGCTTAAATGATTTATAGTGCAACAACGACACTAAAGTCATCCTGTCAGTTCAATCAGTGGTTAAAAGTTCTTTCTGCTGAAGAAGCTCCTGTCCCTTTGTATATTTTATAGTTTTAGTGGGGTAATTATTTCAATCTGGTCAATTATTTATGGTCTTTGTGCAAAATACACTTTTGGTTTTGAGACATATGGATTCATGGCCTATATACCCTTTCTATCATGAGAAAAATGCCCTCTTTCCTTCTTTTGCTTTCCCACCAGAGAACATGTGCTCAAAACTCAATTTGAAACTA
Organism: Cetoscarus ocellatus; assembly: GCA_037902135.1. NCBI lineage: Eukaryota > Metazoa > Chordata > Actinopteri > Labriformes > Labridae > Cetoscarus > Cetoscarus ocellatus. The sequence continues at coordinate 15,367 of JBAMNC010002558.1, forward strand.
GAAGTACTCCGAGGGGTTAAACCTCCACTGAGGCAACTCCAACATTGTTGGGCGAGTTATTGTCAAAGATTAGGAAAAACTACAATTTCTGGCACTGTTAACAAATCCTGAAAAAAAATCCTTTCCAAAGTCCAGCGTCCATACCCAATTCCCAATAACTACGTAAACGTAATCACTCGTCCCCTGTGCCATGACCAACTTCTCCTGAAAATGTCATCCAAATCTGTTGAAAACTTTATAAGTTATTAGCGAAAATGTGGAAAAAAATGGCTTTATATTGCAAAGTTAATAAATACTTTAAAAAATTTGGATCACCACCAGAATCATGTCACTTCTTCCTTGTGCTCTGCCCAGCACTCTCTGAAAATGTTGTCAGAATAAATTTATGACTTTTTGAGTTATTCTGTTCAAAAGCTACCAAACAAAGAAACATAATGGCCTTGGTGGAGGTTAAAAAAAACCCTGACGAGATAAGAAGGGGATATGCTGTCCCTCCCAAATGAAAGACCTGAGCATAGGTGTCTCTTCCATTTGATAGAGTACCTCTATGCACAAGACAACAAAGCCTGTGGCATCTGGACTTCTCCCTGTCATCCTCTAAACAGCATAAGCAAGTTTCCTAAAATGGCTGATTTTTCTGCCTCCCCATAGACCTTTTTCGGTGATGTCCTATCGATTTTATGTTAGTAGTTCAAGACCAATCATTGGGGTAACAAGTCCTGTGCAGAATGCAGAGCTGTAGAAAATGACCCTGAGCTGCATTTAACTGTCTCATTACCACAGAGTTAATGATCAGCCACTCGGAGCAGACTAGGCCCCGGGGAAGGGGCCCTGAAAGTGACAGGGGCTCCAACAGAGCGTCACAAAGTTAGAATAGAAGTAGCTAAGGGGTATCAGTTTGGGAAAAGTAGCAGGTTTTTTTGAACATGAGGAACTGTAAACACACAATAGCAGTCATCAAAAACTGAAGATATAAACCAAAGTGAAGGTAAAATATAACTACTTAACAGTGCTGGAAAGTTGAAACCACATCTACTGTACAAAGTTGTATTCACACACTGACGTTTTGGGTACCCAAAAACAGGGGAACAATGAAATTGAGCTAAATCAGGCCACACTAAACTAAGCTAACTTTAGTCCAGTCTGGAGAGACCACATTTGAGTGAACAGTCATTTATTTTACAGGTTTGGAAGGAGTTTATTTTCTTTTGTGATTAGCATCTCATTGGTGATTAGGCTCCATTGTGATGGCTTGGTGTACTTCAGGGGTCCTGAAAGAGGATGCGAGATAGGATACCCCCCTTGGAGTCTAGACACTACTGGTGGTGTGGAATACAGGGTGAGTAGTAGACTCCTGAGCAGCTTGCTGGGACCCTGATGAGATCGACTAGGGTGCTGATGATTCCTGCAGGATGGAGTGAGGGCTAGACTTCTGAGGTGTTGGACCAGGACACTGATGAGACGACCTGCCTGGGGTGGAGGAGGGTTTTACAGAGATTACACAGTATGCACCTACTGTGGAGGATGAAGACACAATTTAAAATCATGACAGGAACAAAAGCAACGCGAAGCTGTTAGGCCAAAGTTCTCATAAGTTGAGCATGCCACCCATGCATAAACTCTAGGTTGACTAAAATTAAAATATCTGTTTACAGTTAGTCAGGAAAATGTCATGCTCCACCAGCACAATGTTTCTCTCAGCTTTAGATATGGTGGCCCTTGGTGAAAAGAGCAAAATTCGCCCCCTTGATGCCACATTAATGTTTGAATGTGGCATCAAGGGGACGTGGTAAGACACAGCTTATGAGGACTTAAGCTAAAACAGCCTGTTCTATGCAGGGCTGATATACAGGGGTTTGAAGTCATGCTAAAATCTAAATGTCTAAATGTATTATTGGCCAGAAACTTTGAATATGTTCTGGAAACATCTGGGACCAATGCAAACTTAATAAAAAAAGTTTGTTAGTGTGCCCTTTAAGAAGCTCTCCTGGTAAGTTAAAGGTGCTTGGTGTTGTTCCTGTATTAAATCCTTATCTCTGTTAGGACTCTGATTTGGATTCAAATTACACACGTCCTGTGGTTTCCATGATTCTGCAGCCTATCTTTTAGATTTGTTGAGAGTTCATTGCAGAAACTTACTCTGAGGATGCTATTGCATCCTTCGAGTAAGTTAGTTTAGCCCCTCTTCACCTCCCTTTAATTGTGGTTGTTTATAGTACATCTTCCATGTTAGGCCAAAATAAATTTTTTTGGTCATAAATCAGTGCTGTATGGTCAATTTCCATGTTGGTGAATGGGGTTTTTAAATCAATGAGAACTGAAAAAAGCACCAAAAACTGACCAGTCTTTTCTATGGTACAGTACTTGACCAAGTCATCACAGTTTAGTGCAGTTTTCAACATCTCTGCATTCTATCTACAGTACATTCTCTGCCCTGGGCTTGATAACTAGAGCCAATAGGCTTGAACTACTGTCATAACGCTGATAGGAGGTCACAGTGATGGGTCTCTTCAAGGTGGGTGATCAGCCATTGTTAAAAAAGGGTTTGACTTGTTAAAAAAGGGAAGGACACATAAAACTCTGAAAAGCATATGACCTCTTTAAGGACAGACTGGCAGATGTGCAGGAGAAGCGAGGCTATGCAGCTCTGCCCAGGGGTAATTTTGTCCATGTGATTTTGCTCATTTCAAGAAAAACAGGGCAAATAAACAACAATGGGGTCAGTGCACCCTTTATTGAAATTCACAGCGCTCTATTTCTCTGCTAGTGAGCCTCTTTCTTTTAGCAAGACCTTTGCACTTAGCATTTATCTTCCTCCATCAGTAGGGCAAAGTCATTTTGATGTCTGTTTTGTCCTTCATCAAGTCTTCAGACATCAGTGTGGGACAGAAGCTGTCAGTCATCTTCAGAGTCTCATTTGTTCAAATCATCACAAAGTGACATGTTCATCCAGTTTTAACACAGTGCCAACAAGTTGTTGGGATATTTTGAAGGAGCCTTCACCAGCTGTCTGTTTCTCTGCAGGACAAACACATTCAAAGCTGACATTTATAAATATCAGAAAACAGCACCCCCGCATTGCAGATGACACCCACAGAGACAAATAAACACAACACATGCTGTGAACACAGACTCAGACAAGAAACATTCTCAGATAGAACAAAAACAAGTTCATAAAAGACTTCCTCAAAGGTTTTTTGGGGCTTATGTGTCATTATATTTCACAAACAGGACAACGGTTAGAGCTGGAAACAGGCGAGAGGGCGAGACCGAGGACTGATTTATGGGAAAAGAAGCCACTTACATGTGTCCCACTTACAGATGGAGCCACTTAAATTTTTCTGACTCTCCTTGACTGAGTCTTGACTGGTCTGTGACTAGAACATGCTGGGACCTGCCCACCATCATGGCGGTAATGAGAGCCCAGGTGATAATGCAACAAATTCAGAGTGACTGATTGAAGCTAATGTTACTCAAACAAGGGCAAAAGTTAAAGCTCACTGGATGGATTCTTGTGAGGGAATGCCATCCCATTTGGACACTCGGAAATGGCGTAAATAGCATGGTTTTGGTGGAATTCAAGCAGATCTTCCAAAAGGTTGTGGGGATTTTGTGGGGATTTGTATTTTTGTATTTGTTGTGTTTTGGTAGAAGTTGGTAGACATTCGACTAAAAGGGGAAAGTTCAAGCAGCTGTGTCTGAAACATGGAGTTCTCCGACAAACCACTAGGCTATCAGCGCTTGAGAAAAGACGCTTATAACACCAACATGGTGGTTTGCGTAAATGAAATCAAAGTAAAGTCATAAACGCACTCCCCTCTAACATCTGAGACCAAAGGGAGGTCTTCCTGCAGGCCCATGTTGCTGCCTGAGGGGATTCGAAGCTTCAGTGAATTCTGTCACCTGAGATTACTTAACTCAGCTCTGTCATTCATACTCATGAGATGTCTCTCAGGCCATGGTGCTGCATAAGGACAAGTTCTGTATCAGAGATGTTCAAGATTCTCCAAAGACCTTTAAGGACTCTTGTTGTTGCTTCACTGTAGTATTGTGTCTTCAGCATGCCCTGTAGTTTCAAAATGGCAGCTCTGGCAAATGTATTCCCATTGTCCATATTAAAGCAACAGCATGTAACTTTCCAACCTGAAAAGTGGTTTGAAACTTATTTCATAGTACAATAACTCCTAATATGGACAAAGACGCCCATCACATTTCTACAGAGCACCTGGTTGCCTATTATCTTTGGCAGAAGGCTGTGGTTCTCTTGTTGCATGGGTTTACAGCCTTACAGCACCAATACACACACTTGCCTTTAGCTAAAAAGAAGCCAGTTGGTCTGTTTCCGCACTGTTTGATACATTAGCTTAGGCTTAAGAGACAGAGTGTGATGACAGATTAAACTATAAAGAGAAAAAGAGAGTGAGTGAACGAGAAATGGATAAAAAGCAACAATTAGCAGGGAATATATCCTTGCATTACAAACTGTGATCAAATAGGCTGTGTCATTTTTTGTGTCATTGTTGTCTTAAGTTTGTCAAGTTTATCTATACAGCTTATCCATCTCAGAGTCTTAGGGGCTCGAACCTGTTCAGTTTTCCATTGAATGAGAGGCAAAATAATCCCTGGACTAGCAGCCAGTCAATCACAGGGCTGGCATATATAGACAAACAGCAAGTCTCATAATTTTGGATTGTTGCTGATGATAAGTTCTGTAGCAAGTTTATGAAAACTTCCAGGATATGTTTACTTTTATAATTTTTACTAATTTCCCTAATAATTTAAGGTTATGTTTTTGCAAGTGTTTTTTAGTTTCCCTGTTAGTTAGTTTCACACATTTGCAGAAAAAAGGTGATAATGTTTTATC
>JBAMNC010002559.1:0-20171 GCA_037902135.1 Cetoscarus ocellatus
GCAGGCAGTTTTTAAATTAGAGGCCTGACATGTATGAAGTCTGTGTGTGGGAAACGGTAGTGGAGGAAGTGATGACACTAATAAACTCAATAAAGAAATGTTTTTTAAGGAAAAGCTAATTTTTTTAAAGAGATATCTTATAGTGGACTGTTAAAATATATATATGCTTCTGAAAAATGGTCATTGTCACCCCGTTGACTGTACGAGTAAGTATTATTATATTTTCCAGTGCTTTATCTTTTCTCTTAATTGTGCTGTTTTATGCTAGTCTGAATTGTACACAGTATGTTGTTGTGCTTCCAAGTTTCCAGTAGTTCGTGTTTTTATATTTACAAATGGATTACATTTTTATGTTGTTTGTGCCTTCACAATATTATGGAATTAGTTCTGGTATCGGCCCACAATTGCCTAAAAAAGTGATTATGGGTATTGACTGATATGAACATTTTTGCTGATATTTATGGCAGATCATTTTAACCGTACAAATTGGCCATTTATTTCCAATATATTGTTGTTAATATTGGCAGAATGAACATATGTACCCAAATGGTCTACCTCATCATCACTGAATGTCCACTTTTATTAATTAAAAGTACAATTTATTAAAGAATAAAATGTTGTTGTTGGCCACAAACCTCCTATCTCAAAATTGCTACTTTTTGGGAAGTGAAAATGTGCTCTACCACTAAAATAATGAATATTATAGTGTCCTAATTTGCAAATTATTTGTTTAAACTGTTATTTGGCTAAAAATAAATAAAATCCGCTCACCAACATGGAAGATGACCAACAGTAATGTGTAATGAAAAAAATATATATAAAATATGGAGGTAAAAGGTTTGTGCTCAACAGCCACATAATGTTGTTTTTCCCGCTTCACATCTCTCTATAACACAAGTAGAAAGAAACAGGTTAATTTTAGTAAATTGAAGGCTTTGGGCCCTTGACAAAAAAAAAATATCAGTATCGGTATATCAGCTGTAATGAGTTTGTACATACTGGACATTGGCAAAATCTAATAAGCATCACGAGTTAGTTCTGCTGTGGAGACATGAATGTGAATGTATGCAGCCCCACGAGGACAATAGTATTGAATCACTTTGTGTTGTTTGATGCTGGATTGTATCATATCCAGTCCTTCATAATGTATCATGTTGTATTAAATCATGCTGTCATGTAAACGCTCCCCTTTCCCATCAAAAACTAAAACTGCAACTGATAATAGTTCAATAGCTTGATCTATAAATATGATGTATACAGTTTTATGAATTTGGTGAGAAAAGCTGAATCCCTCTTTAAAAAGTCTGAATTAATTTTCTTTTTCTCATTTAAGGTGCTGTTTATTTGTAACTGCCATTGATTATCAACACTGAAAAATGATGTTCCCTGAGCCATGAGCAGTGTAACAGAAAGACAGAACCTTATACAGGACTGAAAAGTTCCTGCAAATTATGAAAATAAATCTGCTCATTAAATAAACAGCATTCACTGTAATAACTGTTACTTTGACTTAACAAAAAATGATGTAACATTTGCCAATCAATTTTTTATTGTTTTATGAACTTACTGATTTTTTGAGTCAGTACAACCCAATATTATTCACTTCATGTTATGTTACAAAATTAAGTCGATTCTACAAAAAGCAGATAGGAAATTAGTTTGCATCAATGTAAATGCAGGCAAGAAATTAAGTTACATTAGACTTAATTAAGATGAGTAACATTTGATAGGTAACTTTAAAAAAATCACCTGAAGGCACTCAACTTTATTAATCTTAGGCAATATATTTTTTGATAATTTTGAAGTCAACCTGCTTAAAAAATAGTTATCTTCAACACAAATTAACAAATAAAACAAGAGGAGCTCGCATTTTCTATTATTTATTTATGGTGCCTCATGCAAACAATGGCAATACCCTGAACAGTAGTTGGTTTATCTGCATAACATAACTATGCCGGAGTTAAGTTCCAATGTACTGTCTCATTATTAAGATATTTTTTAAAACAATGAACTTCTTACCAAAGCTAGTGAAATACATCTTGGTAAACACATATGCAGTGCGGCCTTTCACCTTTTATGAACTCTGAATATTGGAATGATGAATTGCAGACCTTCTGATAACAACTTACAAAATGCATTGCTGCAGGACACCTGAACTGTACATTCTGTGAGGGCCGCACTGGTCACCGAGTCCCGGGGTCTCATGGTGGCCCTCGCCTTTGCTATTTCCTAAATGCATTTGGTATGATTCCAAGACTAAGGGTGCTGATTTCTTGTCCATTTCTTGTCCATTTCTTGTCAATCACGGCCAAGCCACATACCCCAACATTATAAAAGTCTGCCTGCAGGTCTACACATCATTGTTCCTCCATATTGTGCATCACTATGTATCAGAGAAGCCTCTGCAGCCATGTTGTAATCTAAATAGGAAGTCAGCCATTTTGATTTTTAGATTTTAAAACAGCATAATTCCACAGCTCTTATTTGAGTCAACTAGTCACACAGTGCTGATCCGATTGATTCCAGCTGCTGGATTCAACAAGATGAGACTCCTGTGATCAAAAATTATCAATGAATTTTCTCCTAACTTACAGCGGCTGACTTTAAGTCACAAGGTGGAGGGTTCCAAGCCTTAGGGTTTATATACTGTTGGATAACCGACATAATTACAACGTGTATTTGCCTGATGATCTACAAGAATGGGCTAACTCAATTTGATATCTTGCTGTTTTTCCCTGCCAGAAAACCTTTTGGTTTCTTCAGTCTAATGGCTCCAACCACCCCAAGAGTTTAAATGGATGATGTCTGGCCTCACTATCAATATGCCTCTTCAGAACAGCTCCTTCTGCTGGACAAAGAAGCTGTGATAATTACAAAGCTGTTGTCTTTGGACAAACCCTGAGTCAAAGTGGGGTTGCTTTTTACCAAAACCTCCACCTCAGCTGCTTCTCAAGCCCCAGCCAGTCCCTCCCACTCTCTGTCTCTGCACTTGGATGGTAGACTTTGGAGAGGGCAGTTGTCCCAGTTAGTACACCTGCTCTGAAATCATCGAGCTAAGGAGAGCAGAGTGAACAGATTGGCAAAGGTAAGTCTACAGACAACCTGAAGTCTCTCTGCAGGGACTTTGTTATGTAAGAAAACAAAATTGCGAGTTTAACTGCATTATTAATAACAATCTGAACTTCCTAAGTGGTCAATGAACATAAACAAGTTCTGGAAATAAATAATGAAGTTAACTCACCACCTTGTGCTAATCAAATCAGAAGAAGCAGAGTGCCATTATCAAATCACTATCTCAGCCTGCACAGTAATTGCACAAAGCTTAGAAGACTGATGTGTTTTGTTGTGTCCATGTTGCTGTGTATCTGGGGACAAAACTTTCAAAAGACTGAGATCCTGTTTGTTGGGGCAAATGGTCTTCAAATAGTCTGTAGGAAAGGGTCCCATTTTACCCATCCTAGTGTAACCACATGGCTCATTGGATAAAGCCATATCTACTGTAAGCAGAAGGTCATTGGTTCACATCTCCTTCATCCCAGATAGTAGCCGCCTACAGGCCCCTGATCCCAAAAGGGTTGGTTGCCCAGGGTGCATTTTTGACTCTAGAGGAGAGGAGGGGCGCTGTTGAAAATTACCTAGCTTTGAATCAAACTCTATATCCTTAAGAATTCTACAAAGCCTGGTACAACCGCATGGCTCAGTGGAATAAGCCCCTGTGAGGTTAGGGGATCGAGTCTCCTGGTTGTGTAATTTAATTAAGATATTTGGGGTAAACAATCAGCCAATGGGGAAACCAGAGCTGACTCTGAGAGCAGTGATGCTACAGCAAAGGGGAGTGCTGCTTCTTATATGAGGTGATCTTCTTCTTTTGTTTTTAATGGCGATTGGTTGTATATGAGGTGATGGTTCAGCACCAATAATTGAACTTGCCAGCCTGCTCCTCCTGGAGGAGCCACGGCAGGTGCAGGGTGTTCATCCCCATATTTTACTTCTTATGAGCGGTCTGTCATGGAAGACTAAGGGTGAATCCTAATTGTAGCCCTTGTCTTACCCCTTGGCCTAGGTTTTGCGCGTTCACGTCAGGTGAAGGGGTGTCCCAACTCTCCTTAGGGCTAAGGGGAAGTGCTAAGACGAAGGGCTACACAGCCCTTGAAACGAAAACAGACCGGGACCTCACTTGAAAAGAAGGGGTATGAGAATTTCCTATAAGACCAAAGGAAGTGCAGAATTATAAGTAATTATTAAATCATCAAGTAAATATTAATCACATTTTGAATTGTCGGTGATATTTTCATATTTCTCTTCATAATGAGCTAGCTTTCACAGCTGTAGCTACAGCTATTGTCACATCTGCCCACGACACAGCCAGCGAGCGGCTCTGGGTGATGACGTAGCAGGAATCGAGTGGCGTCTTGTTTCTTAGGAGTGTGTTTTCACCCTTCCCCTTGGCCTTCAAAACAGAGGGCCAAGACAAAGGGGTAAGACAAAGGGGAAGGCTAAGGGGTACAACTGGGATTCACAGTGTGTGCAGTGACTTGTATTACATTACTACATCACATTTTCAGTAACCATTAGTGTAATGGATTACAAGTTCTAAAACAAGCATTCCTAAGTATTACAAGGCATTACTAAGATGAGTGTCTTAGTAATGCTTCATAAATTAGAGACTTATGGTCCTTGTTGTACTACAATCATGACCATGTTTACGTGCAGCAACAAGTTAAAACATTCATAGCAGTATGGAGGAGAGGAAGAGAGCGAGCTGTAGTCTCAACAACTCCAACTGTTATCGTTTTAATGGATTTGTCTGTGAAGGATTCAGACACATTGTCTTCTATTTAAACCTACTGTTGAAAGAGGAAAAGTAATTTCTTACTAAGTGAATTGTTTTTTTGACTTTTAAAAGCAGTGATAAGAAGTACGTACTTCATACATTTTAGTCACTTGCTCAACACTGGCACTGACACCTTCTTGTATCCAAAATTCCTGAAATAGCGTGTAAATTACGATGACAGATATTATGATTAGGCATACAACTAATTTAAATCCTTTCTTAATTTTATGTACAAAGTAATTCCACTCAGTGACAGTTAATTTTTGTAAACAATCTTATCATTTCTGTCTAAGCAATAATCAGGTGTCATGGTAACACTAATCATGTTCCTGTTAGATTTTCTTCACCCTTATTCATTCAAATAATTGAACATCCTTTGGAAGTTTTTTTTTAATCATTAAAAAGACTTGTATCCAGCCACAACATCAAAAATTACAATTATTTTTTTTGTCACAATTCATGCCATTGGTTAATAACTGTTTTTCGTTCAGCTGACCCAGTCTTTTGCCTCATAGGCTCCACAACCCCTCAAGAGGGTTTATTTTACTTTCAAAAACACAAAGCTATATTGACCCAGAGTAAATCCTACCTCTGCTTACTTTATTCTAAACTGACAAGGCCATTCATGTTTTTATCTTTTGCATGAATATTTTAACTTTTGCATTGATTACATCCACAACTCTACAGGTTTGGTAGTAGCCTTGAGTTGACTGTCATGTTGAAGTAAGCTAAGCTGACCAAAAACATGTCCTATCCTTCACTTTTGGTGTGTAAATTAACATGTCCATTTATGTTTTTCTCATTATTTGCATATATATTTTCTGATTCGCATTTGTATGTGCTTTTTGCCAGCATACAAATTGTGTTTATTTTCTGCAGGTATTATGTATGAACTCTACTGTAAAGATAGAAAAAAATGTGTGACGCCCTTGAAGCTAGGGGCAAATTTAATGACAGGATAATATAGTTTACTTTATCTGAATGTATCATTTTGAAGGCGCATGTATGGTATTGTGAGTGCTCAGCTGTACAATATAAACACAACTAAACTGAAAAGCTAAACTATTGGTTTTTAATATTTAACTGACCATTTAAAATTGCAGGGGTGGCGCAGCAGGTAGTGCACATGCCTTGATGCAAAAAGGCAGCTGGTTCAACCTCCATGTCCATCAGGGCCTTTCTGTGTGGAGTTTGCGTGTTCTCTGCATACTTGGGTTCTCTCCAGGTACTCCAGCTTCCTTACTCCAGCATGCTCAAAACATTGATTGGTGACTCCAAATTGCCCTTAGGTATGAATGTGAGTATAAATGGTTGTCTGTCTCTCTATGTGGCCCTGAACCAGCTGGTGACTGGATCAGGGTGTACCCCGCCTCTCACCCAATGTCAGCTGGGATAGGATCCAGCCCCCATGACCCCAAAAGGGAAAGCAGAATAGATAATGGATGGATGGATATTTAACCTTACAATATGCTAAAATATAGGATATGAATGCAGCTTTGGACAGGGAAATTACACATACGTAAGTACAAATGAGTTTCAGAAAATATGTTTTTTAATCAGGTGGAAACACACAGCAGACACCAGGGGTATGCAGCCTCTTGCCCAATGCCGACCTCAGTGACCCCGAAAGGCATAAGTGGTACAGATTATGGATGTATGTATGGACTTGTAATTGCTTTCAGAACTGTAAAAAAAAAAATATCAGTACTTCTTTCAAAATTTGGTTATTAGTTCATTTTTCTGTTTCTCTTTATTTTCATGCAAAACTTTGACTTTTTTAAAATTACACTTAAGATTTGGTTTTAGAAACTAGTTTGCAGTCTGGTTGAACAAATGGATCAAAACCATTTCCCATCTTGGCATCAGCATGTGTCTATAGACATTTTCTGGTTTGCATTGATATGTGTTTTTCTGCTTGCATTAGATTGAAGAGATCTGGACAAATTTCTCAGTGGGGTCAATAAAGTGTATTGTACTGTCCTGTACTGGATTGTGAGCTGTGTTAAGGGCTTCCCTGTATTGTTGAACAAAAAAAATTATGCACCAAAATGCTCAATTATCAATACATAAAATTTAAGTTTATAAACATACATTCTCAGATAATTAATTAAAAAATTAAGTTCTCCCTTGGAAATCTAAATATTTGGGTTTTTTTCTAATTAATTTCCATTTTTGTTTATGAAAAAAATTCAAATTCCTATAAAGATTTGATGTTTAGTTTGCATTCATATTTCTGTCAGCTAAATGGATCAAAATCATGTCCTTTCTTTGCCTTATTCATGGTGTCTGAATTGACATGCCATTTCTCGTTTGTGTCATTTGCAAAAATTGTCTTTTCTCAGTCACTAGCATGTAATTACAGACAAAAATCAAACATCTTCTTGTAACATTATGATAGATGACAGATGTATACATCAAAAAGCCCAATTATTACCTCCACCAAGGAGGTGATGTTTTTGCTAGTGTTAGTTAGTTTGTTTACTCAAATGTTATAAACTGATTTCGATGATATTTTCAGGGAATGATAGTCCTGGCACAAGGAAGAAGTGATTTGATTTTTGGTGGTGATCTGAATCCAGGTGCAGATTCAGGAATTGTTTTAAGGATTTGTTAACATTGTGAGATAGGGCAGTTTGTTATAATAATTTATCCAACAATAATGGAAACTCCTTGGTGAAGGTTTGCACTATCTAAGCACATCTAATTGGTGCTTTAAATTTTATTATATGAATGCATTCTCATATATTAAAGGGAAAAAAAGATGTCCTTCCTTTAACGTCTAAATATTAGTATTTTTTTTTATTAATTCCAGTGTATGTTTATGAGTGATAACTTTTTAAAATACCTAAAAGTTTTGGGTGTACCGTTAAGATTGCAATCATATTTAAGTCAGATAAATGGATCAAAATAATGCTCTGTCTTTTCCTTTATGATGGCATCTGAAATGTAATGTCAATTCATGTTTGCATCATTCCCATAAATTATCTCTACATTACTTTAAAAATTAAACACATTCGCATTACATAATTCATATGTTTTAATCAAAAACATTTCCTATCTTAGCATCACCATATGTCTATCCGTAGGTATTTCTTGGTTTGCACTGAAATGCGTTTTTCTGCTTGCTTTAGATTGAAGACTTCTGGACAATTTTCTAAATGCTGACAGTACTGTAATGTATTGTGAGCTGTGGTAGGGCTTTCCTGTGTTGCTGAAAAACTAAACACACCAAAAAGCCCATTTTAAGAGCTTAAAATGTGTTTATTTATATCCATTCTCATATATTAAATGGAAAAAATGAAGTCCTTCCTTTAATGTCCACATATTAGTATTATTTTTTTTTCTAATTAATTCTTGTTTATGTGTATGAATTGATAACTTTTTAAATACCTTTACAATTTTGGTCGCAGATTAGGCAGTCGTTTTTAAGTCAGCTAATGGACAGGAATCATGTCCTTTCTTCGCCTTTTTTATGACATCGAAATTGACATGTCCATTCATGTTTGCATCCTTCGCATAAATTATCTTTCCTCAGTCACTACCATATTATTACGGACCAAAATCAAATGTACTCGTGTACCGTAATTCTTTTTAAACGCCACCTATTCTCCGGCACACACATTTCCTCTCCTCAAAGCTTGGGGGCACCTTGTCCGTACGCTGCTCTCGGGGGCGAGCTGCTCCAATGTGTGCGTGCGCGTGCGGGAGGGGCGTGCGTGAGTGAGTGAGTGAGCGAGAGAGGGAGAGAGAGTGTGTGTGTGTATGCGTGTGCGTGAGCGTGCGTGTCTTGCTCTGCTGTTGCTGCCCTTTGATCCCTGCATTAGTGTTAGTTAGGGGCTCGGAGACACACACTTGCACCGAGAGCAGCCATAGTCAAGACACGGCAACAACAACAGCGGCACCTCCTCCAAGCCCTGCGTGTGCTCCCGTTTCCCCGACAATACACTTTCAAAAAACCGAAGCCGGAGCCAGGTGCACGACCAAGTCCCTGCCATCACTGGCGCCTCCAGTCTCAATGGGAACAACCTTTTTAGCTTCTTATCCCTAAAACAAGGACGAGAATGTGATTAAAAAAACGGGGAAAATGCCAAGGAGGAAGCAGGAGCAACCCAAGCGCCTGCCTTCACGTAAGTCCCCCTCTCGTTTCGTCTATTTTCACCGCTCTCCGTAGTGTTTTGCGCAGTAGTTTAGGGTTAAAGAGGTGAAACAGACAAAAGACTCGGCGTAGGTTATTTCTCCCCTTTTTAGGTCCGAGCGAGGCAGCCATGTTGGGTAACGTTAGACCAGGCAGTAGTGGATAAATGATACGTGGCTTTTATTAAGAGTATAATCGATAAGAGGTCCGTTTCCGTTAAAGGTTGCGGTCAGTTGGCATATGTGACGGTTGGTGTGCGAGGGGGGGGAATAACGGCCGAGCGGTCCACCCCGTACCCGTGCTCGCTTCTCTCTGCTCGGTCGCTTTTCGGGTAAAGAAAGGGGGAGGATCTGGGAGTCTGGCCGCAATAAAATGAAGGGTCAGTCGGATCAGACAAGCCAGAGTCTGGCTCCCCGTGTACCCTAGTGTTCCTAGTTAGCAACAGCGCTATCTAGCAACTTCATTTCCTCGGCTTTAAACGTCTAACTTTCAGCCTCACACTTTCAGCTTCCCGTTATCGCGGAACTGAATTTGTTCGTCGACTTTTAAAAGTGTGTGTATTTTTTTCTCTCTCTTCCCCGAGCCTGTCTCTTACCCCTCCCCAGTCTGCATGCAAGGCTGTGTCAGAGCCATGGTCGGTCACCTGAAGTTCAGGGTTTTCCCCCCTTCCCTTTGCAGCCATTCATTGCAGACAGACTACGATCAATAACGCGGTTATAGGAGGGAAGCGACAGTAATGCTGCTCTGTGTTGCCCTAAAACAACACCGAGCCACAGCAGAGAGCCATTCAAATAAGCATCTGCTTGATTTAGGGAGGAAGGAGGCTGCTTTACTTTTGTACATTTGACCCACCGTGTCTTGGATGGTCGTATTGTGCCTTTATCAGTCCAGATAATGAAAAGCTGCGATAACACGCTCCGTCCACTAGAGGATTGTTTTAGATGGCAGTGGGCAGTGACAATAATTATTAATAAAGGAATGATCCTGAAGCAGTGGTTTCCAAATGTGGGGTCGGGACCTGTCAGGGGGTCGCAAGGATGAGATGCTTTGCAGAAAAGATAGAGGGATTTTGGATGTTTGAAAGACCTGTTTATTACTCATTATTGTTGAGTACACACATAAGACTTTTAACCTTTCCAGTATAATAAAACTGATTGATTTTGAGGCTTTTGTGTACCAAACCTGTGTCGGAAAGTGCCATTTAGCCCAAGTGTGTTAATGTTTGCAACATCTTAAGTCTCAATCTCCTGAAGTGACAGCCCAGGCACTGGTATTTTTAGAGATTTGAGGCAAAACAAGTTTTGTAACCCTGTGTCTGAGGTTTGATTTAGATAGAAGGCAAGAACAATATTTGAATTAAAAAATTATCTTGGAGCAATGATTCCCAATCTGGGGGTTGGGACCTCTCAGGGGTCGCAAGGGTGAGATGCCTTCCAAGAAGCATAGAGGGATTGTATGTGTTTGAAATCAATGTATATTACTCATTATTGTTGTACGACTTTTTACCTTGTGTACAACAGTTTACCGTTTAAGGAAACTGGATGATCTTTAAGCTTCTGTGCACCAAGCCAGTGTTGTAAAATGCCTTTTAGTTAAAGTGTGTGGATGTGTGTAGTATTTCAAGTCTCAGCCTCCTCACGGGACAGTTTGAGCTCTGGCATTTTTAGGGGGTTTAGGGCAAAAAAAGATTGGTAACCCCTGTGTTAGAGGTTTGCTTTAGATCAGTGGATCCCAAACTGGGGGTTGGGACCCTCAGGGGTCGCAAGGGTGAGATGCGTTGCAGAAAACAGAAGTATTCTGGATGTTTGAAAGTGGTGTATATTTTTTACTGTTGTTTTTAACACATGGAAGGTGTTTAACCTTTACTCAAAAAATTAACAGTTTGAGAAAATTAGATGATTTTTCAGTTTTTTTAGGCTTTTGTCTTCTGTGTATCAAGCCTGTGTGCCAAATAAGCCTTTTAGTGAAAATGTGTGTATGAGTGCAATATTTAAGCCTCAACCTCCTCAAGCGACAGCTCAGGCACTGGTATTTTTAGGGGTTAGAGGCAAAATAAAGTTTGGTAGCCCCTGTGTTAGAGGTTTGCTTTTGATGGTAGAAGGCAGGCACACATTTATGGCATGGGAAGCAGCACCGTGACCCCACTGAGCCACTACTTGGAAATTTCTATTTTAGAGAATAACAATAAAAAAACAGCCAAGATTAATATCTTTCTGACTTAGCTTGTAGCATGCTTTCATATTGTGAAGAACAAAACTTAGTTTGAGCAATGTTATCTACAAAACTTGAGCTTTTTTTACGTTTTCTTCATAAAATTAATTCCTGGGTGAGCCTTAATCCTGCCCCTCCTCCCTCCTGCTGACATTCAGGTACAGATACAGTCCACTAGGTGGCGCTAGAGCTGCAGTGAAAATTCCTACTCTTCAACTCTGTTCAAAAAAAATAAATTTAGTCAAACAAGATGCCCAAGGCAAAGCACGTACTGATCATTTTATGCACAGCTGAAGCAGCAAAAATGAGAGCAACCTGTTCTATTACAGCGTCTGAAGGAGATAGTGTTGAACATAAGAGTGAAGACAAAACAAGACAAAAGAGTCTCAGAGCTCATTTGACCATTTCTGTGGAGGAATACAAACTAATTCACTCATCAAGTTCTTCTTTATTACTAATGCTTGTATGTATATACTTATACTTATATATTAAACTAAAATTATATGTAATTGAATCAAACATATATTTAGATTTCTTAAATCAAGAGTAAAACATCAGCCATGACATATTATCTTTGATGGTAAATACATACATAAAAATACTTATAAATGCGTCAGTGCTGTCAGAATGATTCATTTATTCTAACAGATTAACCACAGAAAAGCAGACTGCTCACATGCTGCTGTCATGTTGATCATATTACTGTCAACAGCAGTTTTTAAACTTCATAAAAACATGTCCCTGAATTTCACTGTTGTATTATTTCATTCATTACTTTGTCCATCCAGGAGTTAGATAAGTCTGGATTTGGTTATTAAGTGATTAAAGATTTATGTATTTATGGAGTACCTCTTAATAAAGTGAATAGTAGAGCAGAGGACAACTAGAAGGAACGATTTGAACCCAGGCTGACTGCAGAGGAACAACATCCTCAGTCAAGGGGACATTGACATAAGCATTAGGCTGGTGCTCCAGGAATCAGTAGTTTTATTTGACCTTCAGCAATCATGTATTTAATTTTAAAAGTATTAATGTAAATAACAACATATATTTTATTATTATGAAAACACAAGTTATAATTTTGATCTGTTGAGAAATACATCAGTAAATAAGATAGATATGTATTAATCATTGATCTATGAAGAAGGTGTTTATGTTCTTTTTTATCTGTTTCAATGTAATGGTTTGTTTTTAAAGGAAGCTGCACCAGAGTAAGAGCTAATTTGCTTCTATTGTCTCTGGGCAGTTAAACAAATCATACAGAGCAGAAAAATTTGCAATGTTAAAGTGTTCTGACCAGAGTGACATAGATCTGAAGAAGACTTGTTGAAGCAGAGGACCTTGCTCAAAGGGTCCATTAGGGGAGACATCCAGGGATTTGAACTCCAGACCTCGAGCTTCATGGATTACTGGTCTAAACCACTGAACTATCTGCACATCATTTATGAAATAAAATGGCTGTATATGTCAAAAATCAATTTGTGTGGACCTAACACTTACTAAAGGGATACGCCAACTTTAAACTAGATTAAACATGAAAATCTCATGTGTGTTCATTACGAACCTTATTTCAGGTATTTGTCCATTAATTGGATACGCCAACATTTTTTTTTGTTTTAGTGTCTTGCCTCACTCCTGAGTCCATCACAAGCAGATAGACACCATTCTTTAGACTCTGTGTGCAGTAACAAGAGAGAGAAGGGCAAAGCTCGCCCACCGCTAATTAGCTCAGCTCAAACACTGGGAGTCAATGGGTAGTGTTAGCCTGCCTCTGCCTACAGTCATCGGATAAACTCTTTAGCAGCTCTAAAGGTCCTGTGTTCTTGTTGGGACTCATTCTTTATCGCTTCATGTTATGTTATGTATTATTAGACTAAGATTAGCACTTTATGTAATTTTCGAAGAAATACATACAAAGCTTAACCGCAGGGCGCATGTGCAAACCATCACAGACATGCTTTTTTACCTACTTGCAAGCACTTCCGTTGTAGAATTGCTGGAGAGTTTATCTAATGACTGTAGACAAAGGCAGGCTAACACTTTCCATTGACTTCCAGTGTTTGAGCTAAGCTAAATAGTGGTGGGCAAGTTCTGCCAGTCTCTTTCTTGTTACTGCACGCACAGTTGAAAGAATGGTGTCTACTTGCTTGTCATGGACTCTGGAGTGAGACAAGATATGAAAACAAAAAAAAAAGTTGGCGTATCTCTTTAGGCCATGAAGTTAAAGCCATAGATCTGAATGTATGGATGCATTTTGGCTATGTTTTTGGCAATCTCATATTGCTTCGTTCTTGTTATTTCATATAATCTTATTTTCTGTATATCCAGTTTGCCTTTTTGTAATTTGAAAAGACATGTTTTTCCATCATTGTTTCATTCAACATTTCTTAAACAAGGTCCATTAAATGTTATTTTAAAGTAATTTATATTTAACAAACCAACAAATGGTTTAATCATCTGCATCCATGACTTCCTCTCTGCCAGTTCAGCTCATACTTGTGACACTGCTGTCTGACCCATGGCATCATCCTGGCCTAAATTCACCCCTCCTCTCCTCCCTGTTAGGGCAAAGATGAGACATCCAAGGAGTTAAAGCTGCAGCCTCCAGTCACATCTCCAGGTCATCCAAGTCAATGCCAAAAGAAGCTTTGCATGTAACCTTGTGAGGTGGAAAGACTCCTGCATCTACACCAGAAACCCACGGATCACTTCAGCCTCGCAGCTCTCCACTTCAGAATTAAAAAGTTCAATCCTAATAGCGTAGTCCTTTGGTTTAATATGAGCAAATTCTTCTGTTAGGAGTCACTTGTCAGCTCTGATACACCCTGGCACTCTGATACTGCACATGATAATCTCTGAATGCTTCCTGGGTTGCTATGAGAAGAGACTGTAGGCCAGCCTCTCTCTTCTCATTGGATCACTGCAGTGCCTCGCAGCCAATGGAGCAACAGTGGAGCCTGTGGACACCTCTAACTCTGTTTTTCCTCCTCTCTCTCTCCTAATGAGTGTGCATCAACATACACAAAATAAAGCTTCAAATTTCTCGTCAACTGTGAGATATATTTAATCTTATGTTGTCTTAACATTCTGTATTCTCCTCTTGTCCTAAGAGTGAAAAATGAGCAATCTTCACTAAAATACCAAAATAAAGCTTGTGAACTAAACCTATTTTACATTATGGAACAACATGACATTTTTAAATGATAGTTTATATTGCTGCCATATTTTGAAGTTCTGTGCAGACATGTTTTGTGTTTGCCAGATATACTTATTTGGCCTTACTGCATTCCAGAGACTTGAGAAAAATAATACAGAAAACTAATGCTAAAGATTTTGGCAACTTAGTGATATTGCTCCATTGTAAATAGATCAGTTCTTTTAAAGAATATTGATTTTTACGAGATGGAACAGGCACAGCAGGTAGTGCACATACCTCACAGCAAGAAGGTTGCCGGATTGATCCCTGTGTAGGGCAGGGCCTTTCTGTGTGAAGTTTGCATGTTCTTCCCGTGCATGCATGGATTCTCTCTGGGCACTCTGGCTTCCTCCCACAGACAAAGAAAAAAAAAACACACACGTTAGGCTGATTGGTGACTCCAAATTGCCCTTAGGTATGAGTGTAAGTGTGAATGGTTGGCTCTTGCAACCCCAAAAGGGAGAAGCAATGTAGGAAATGAAAGATTTTTAACATTGCTTCCATGTATTATCCCTTTTGGGGTCGCAGAAGGGGTGTAGCCTATCCCAGGTGGTATAGGACGAGAGGCAGGTACACCCTGAAGGGCCACATACAGAGACAGACAACCATTCAGTCACACCTAAGGGCAATATGGAGTCACCAGTTAACCAAATGAGCATGGTTTTGGTCAGTGGGAGGAAGCTGGAGTGCCCGGAGTGAACCTGCACATGCACGGGAAGAACATGCAAACTCCAAACTGACTGACACAGGTACTCGAACCAACAACCTTTTTGCTGTGAGGCATGCACACTGCCTGCTGTACCAACATGCCCTCAAGATAACAGATGCAAAACAAAATACGATTAAAAAAAAATAGAGCATCTGCGATGGAAAAAAGTCCCTGGAAAATATAATGGAAGTATAAGAAAAGGTATAATTTTTTCTATTATTTGCATCACTTTAGGAAATGTAATCAATTTCCTACCAATGAAGGGTAAATTAAAGAGTTTTGCTGCTTTTCTAAATCTAAAGGGGCATGCTTTATACATTAGAAAATACAATGGTTTCAAGAAATACCTGTGAATTCAGTCACACAGACATAAAAAATACATATTCAATATATCTGCATCAACATACTGCTATCTGCTCTCTTCATCATTTGCATTGCAGGGTTTTTGACCCATATTGCCTTCTCATTAATTTATGAAAACCACTGAAGTGTTTCCAAGTTTCTTACCTGCAGTATTCATGCTCTCGCTCCCCCTGCATCCTGGTGTCTGACCTGTCAGAAGACACCAGACATACTCTGCGCATTAGACTGCAGAGGAACTTCGGTATTTACATACACTTTGATTTTTATGGTGTTTGTCATTTTATGAAGAGAAATGAAAATGATCATTATTCATTAACAAGACGCATGTTTGCTGTTGGGAGGAAGAGCTATTTGGATATTAAAATGACCTGCAGTGAGGAGGAGCATAGTTCAGCTATGGCTGCTGATGAATTTTTGCAGGTATGTGTAATAAGGGTAAAGTGTGACACATTGTTTGTTTTCTGTTTATACAGTAGGGAGGCGCTTTCATTGCAAAAAATCTAAATCTTCGTGATTTTGAATGGTACTGAGATCACATTAGTGAAACACAATTATTTACAACGTCTCCACCACAAGCATTTATCAAATTAAATGTAAATATTATGTAGGTTGTAATGATGTGCTATTTGGGCCAAAAATACAGGAACAGAAAGTGACAAATGCACAACAGATGGCAAACCTGTTGACAAAACGAATAAAAATCACATGCAGTACGGGAAATACTTAACTCGATTATTCTCATTTCATAATATTGCTTTTCTGTTTGTTTGTTTGTCTATTTGTTTGTTTGTTTGTTAACAAGATTATGCAAAAACCGCTGGACGGATTTTGCTGAAATTTTTAGGAGAGTGTTGGTAATGGCCCAACTTAAAAATGATTACATTTTGGTGGTGATCCAGATAACCGCCATTAGCGAACAATTGTTTTTGCTCAATAACTTTCTAACTAATAATGATATCAACATGATTCTGAGTGCTAGGTGTGGGTTTTCAGGATCAAGGAATCATATTATGATGGTAACTTTATCATGGAACTATTGCTTGTTGATGTTACAGTGCTTTCTAGTTGTAATTGAAATTGACACTTCATTAATTGTTCAGCTCTAATTGGTCTGTGCTCCTCTGTTTAAATGTCTTTTTTCTTGTCTCTGCTTTGAGTTATTGGTTTACTGTTGAGGCTGAGCGATGCTGTTTCACCTGAAATATATTTGGCCTTAGGGACAATAAAGTGTGTCTTATGCAGTGATGTAATAAAGGGATGCAAGTTTACAGTGTTCACACTTATTTTTTAAGCCCCCATAGGGTAGACCCACTTCCTCAGACCCTCTGATACATGTCAATAAGCAGTCAGTTTTTATTCCTCAGGCGGTGAAGATGTTAACCAGCTTACTCTGCTTTAAACTGCTATTTGATGCCTTTTTGGTTGGTCGGGATTATCAGGAGACATCAATAAGATGTCGCAATGGAGTGGGGCAAGGAATACTTTCTTGTACTTGTCTGTTGGATTAGCTGGAGACCATATAATGTAGAAAATAAGACAGGATCTCTACACACTTCTCAACATCAAATTCAAGACATGTTGACACCTGGTTAGGGAAAAAAAGAACTAGTCTTGCAACATGTAGCAATGTAATCAAAGGCATTCACGTGGGAGTGAATGCCATTGATTACCACAGTCACAAAGTTAAAATCCAATTTTATGTATCATATCGTGTAACAATATTTCAAAGGTGATTTCCTTTAAAAAATTAAATTCTATGAACTTGCATTTCTGTCTCTTCCATTAGCAGTTTTGGGATAATGCCAAAACACCCTGCCATAACTGTTGCCTTAATTTCTGTCAGTTGTCAGCCGATTAAAATGTACAAAAGGATTGATTAAAAATCGTATATAGCCAACTAGATAGGTGAAGTTGACTAAGTAATCACACATCTCAAAGTTTTACCAAAAAATTTAAGACCTTTTAAAAGTGAAAACGAGATTTTTCATGATATTGTGTGATTTTGAATTTTTAAAAATATAACTCAAGACTTTGCAAGGATCTACAGAAAGCCTGGAAAGCTAGCCAACACAAACAGAGCCAACAGTGTTACTATTAATCAGCTTTCCACCCTCATTGTGTAAACTGTTAAGCAAATAAAATATGTGGGATGCTGGTTTGTTTGCATAGAAATCTGAATCCAAGATAAGGAGTGACCAGTGGAGGTGGGCAGATTGTTGCTTACTTAAACTTGTTCAATATTTTTTCTTGCTGCAGAGAACTCCACAGTTACAGATATAAATCATGTTCCTCCATCCTCATCTAAAAAACTAGATAAGTCACTGTCCAATGCAAGAGAAGTTTAAAACAATGCTGTGAGTAACATAAGTTGGTCATTTGCTGAAGAGGCTGCTTAAACAAAATTTAAAGAAAAGGTGTGTCTACCTAATATTTCAGGTAGAACTACATCAGTGGTTGTGTTGTACTCATTGCAAATAAAAAAATAACAATACTGTTCAGAGATCACATTAAAAGATTTTACAAATTTACAGAGGTCTTTGGTGTCAAAAGAATAATTCCAGCACTGAACACCACGACAGCAGTTATCTGTGCAACCCTACAAAATGATTTGTAAATGATAGATGCTGCGAATAGATAATACAACATAAAATCGAGAGGTCTTAAATATGCGCAGCTTCACTGTCAATGGAAAATTGGATCTTAATTGTCCAAATTGCTGTGGGTATAAATATGTTTGTCTTTGCCAGGTTTAACAGGGAGGGGCCCTGGATTGACATCTGCAAATTAAATGTCCAAATTCAAACTGTGCACAATGTGCAATACAGCTTGCATGGCTCAATCCTCTATTTATTAAGCAATCTTTCACCAGTCGATTTCTAATTTCAGATGCACAATACATCAGAATAATGCATGTAGGAGAGCGAATTGTAGAGATAAATCAATGAAAGCATCGCCTGGTTTTAGTGGTATGAAAATATCCCGGCATGCTAGCGACGCAAGACTCAGCCAAGGGAGGGGAGGGATGATGGAGCTAAGATGGCAGCCCAATTGAGGGTGCTGCCTCTCTGGGGTCAAGAAACATTCCAGGAACGAATAAAAAACAAACACGACAAGGCTATTTTTGGAAAATAACGGCGCCGTTTCTGACATTTGGCGAGACTTTTTCCTGCTATGGCTTGAGGAACATTTACTGGAGACGAGCACCGTGTTGACGCTGTGGCCCCGGATCGGAAGACCATAGTTGCACCACCA
Source organism: Cetoscarus ocellatus (assembly GCA_037902135.1). Taxonomy (NCBI): domain Eukaryota; kingdom Metazoa; phylum Chordata; class Actinopteri; order Labriformes; family Labridae; genus Cetoscarus; species Cetoscarus ocellatus. Next base: position 18,701 of record JBAMNC010002559.1, read on the forward strand.
GCTTGGCTACAATTTGCGCTTATAACAACCGGTGACCGTGGATGCTAATTGTGGTATTTCTGCACCTTGGAGCGATCAAATAATGTGACATTTAGCGGATTTAATGACAAGTGGATCGCACCTGATGGCTAGATATTATCTAGCTGTGTTATCGTTTGTGTGATATATGCATTGTTCTCCAAAACGATGATGTGTGCTGCTGCGGCAGCGGCCGCCGGTGGAGGGATCCTGCCCTCCTCATCGCCATCGATGGGGCTGGGTGTCAGGGTCCTCTCTGGAGCCGGAGCCGATCTTTCCACCATCGGGTCGGGAATGGGTTCTTGTCCGACACCCGGAGCCCAGTCGGACTGTCGGACTCGGTACCAGCTTTTACTCTCAGGGCGAGCTCTGGCCGAAAGATACAGGCGGATTTATACCACAGCTATCAATGACAAAGAGCAAGGGTTAAATCAAGGAAGGTGAGTACAGGCTAACGCAGAAAATTAAGATGTGTTATTGTGGAGGCTTGTCAGTCATTAGTGTGGCTAACTGACTGGGCTAACGTCCGTATGCTAACATTAACCCTTGAATAGCGGTACGTCAATCAATATTAACCACCACTAAAACGTTTTTAATAAATTTGACATCGGTTAGCAAGACTTGTATAACATTGGTCATTGTTTTTGGCTCAAACAGTGTGCCGGTAACGCCATAATTTGGTTGCTCTCTGTTGCAGGGGTCAGCCTGCTAGGTAGCATTTTCGCTTTGACTTCCCTAGCTTGTCATAGCCGGCTAAGCTAACATTAGCATTATCACATTTGCGCGTGAGCTCTTCCCTTCAGTTGACGTTACGTTCTTTGTCAATAGTTGCACACTGTCACCAATTAAATCACAACACCCCCGGGTCATAACGCCTTTAATTACAGCGCTTTCGTTTGGTACCCTTAAAAAAAGCTAACTCGCTAAATGTCATGACAGCAGTCAATTTGTTATGAGCGGCAGCTAAATGTAAACAAATGTCCCGCTCTTGGTAAACACGAATATGCCATTTTAGTTTCAGGACAGCAGTTGCCTTAGCTGTCACGGTGATTTTTGTGACCATGTCATTTCATATGTTTAGATGCGGTGAGCTGTGTGTGCGTTTAGGCCCAACGGCGTCACTGTTTCGATTGCTAGCTTAACGTCAACTGACGTTAGGCAGCATCAGCCCTTCCCCAGTTATTTGAACGCTCACTTGTGACTTTTTTCAGCACACACGGGACCGATAATGACAGTTTTTTGTGTGCACATACATTAACTTGCATATTATGGCTCAAAGCTTCCTAAAATGTTCATTTTTAGGGAGTGTTTGGAGGTGGATGAACTCATAAGCGGGTAATACACTTACGTCATTGTAGTCAGTCAGGTTGTAGACTGAGTGGCTTGATCATTGCAGCATCCTCCCTCAAGACCTCAGCTGTTATTCTCTGCGCCCCCATGAACATTTCCCTCT
>JBAMNC010002560.1:0-20161 GCA_037902135.1 Cetoscarus ocellatus
AATAATGTCTGGTTCAAAGATAAGCAGCTGGACCATCTCCCTGGAGAGATGGTCCTTTCACTGCTGCTGTTGTGTTGTGTCTAAAAGGGCAACATAAAAGGGCAGGACCTGACCAGTCCTTGGGTTTAAATAAATGTTATGGATATATGGATGAGTAGCTGGGTATGCCCCCCCCCCCCCCCCCCCCCCCCCCCCCCGCCGCTCCCTGCTCCCTGCATCTTTTTACACCTGTAAAATTAGAAATACTCCTACTTCTTCAGTGGAGATACAAGTAACCATAAGCGTGGCATAGGACTAACAGTTACGGTGTCAACTCTGCAGTGATGGTTTAACTTCTTAAAATAACCCACAACATTGTAAATGAAGTTTCAAAGGTCAGCATTGAATACAGGCATGCATGAATAATGGGAAACCTAAAATAGTTATCTTTACAAAAATATAAGTGTGTTTAAAATTAATTTTGTACTCCATTACTGTTCACCATTTATGAAAACTAGCTCTGTAAATTCTCCAGAATAATAACATTATTTGCTCTAAAATATCAATGATTGAATTGTATAAAAAAACACTGAAAAGGAAAGTTGAAAAGGAAAACTGTAACACTGGATATCTACAAGAAAAAGATCTACCAACCGTTGTATGTTGAGACACGGAGGTCCTTTTCCCACAAACGGAAAAGCGCGCAAGAGGCAGAAGTGTTTGAGCTTCTCCTATGTCTGTCAGACGCTCAACAGCTGCGCTCCATAAATCCAACTGTGATGGTGCCCTAGATAACCGCCAGGAGATGGCGCTCTGACTCACCCTGCATGCCCACTTTGCACCCTTATGTGTAAAGTTTTCCTGTAAACATATGAATAACAACAGATTAAATCTGGGGGTATGCATTCTGGTTTCAGAAACAGAGAGAGAGGGTGGTGGGGCAAGACAGGATTTTTTTTTCTTAAAGGAGGTTCATTCTTTCACTCTCCAACACACTAACCATACATAGTAACTAGAAGCAGTTGTTCGTCATGCATACCAGTGGGTCACTTTCAGAGTCCAACCCTGAGCCTTATGCAGTCTGATCTAATTTCAGAACTCAGTCACTGCACTCAGTGAAAGGTGAAGCTCTTCCTTCAGACAGCTCATCTCAGTTGTAGTCAGCAGGACCAATAAGAGTACAATTAGTGTAGATGGTAAGTCAGAGAAACATAAGAGCCAATTGCATCGTAGCCAATAGCATTATAATGTCTAGGGAATGATTTTAAATGATCTAATAACATATCCTGAGTCTCACTTATTCTTAAAAGTTAATGCAAATGGTACAAGTAAATGAACAGAGGTCATTCTTCAAAGTAACTTCAATACAGATTATCAGAACTGTTTATCACTATTTTTACATCTTCACATGTGGTCATATCAGGTATTTTCAAAAACATGTAAGAAAAAGTTTTTATAATGACACATCTACAGGAAGAAATAGAACATTCACATTTCTTAGTTAATGTTTTTCATTCCAATAGCCATGATTTTTACAACAGATAAGCCCAGTAGGACACCAAAAACTTTTTGGTTGGCTTTATCCATACAGCCTCCATGACTCATATTGTAAAATCAACAAGAAGTCCACTATTTTGAATCAATTAACAACAACAAAATGTTGTAGAAGTAATTAAGAAACAAAATGAAGGCTTAAAAATGCTTGTTCAGCCATAAAACTTGGTTTAATGGTAGATAGCCTTAACAGCATGCAATAAGTCAGACATGTTAAGTTTTTGTCAAAGGAAGAATCCCTGGTGGCATCTGAATTTACAATACATAGCTTAATTTCTCACCTAATAAAGGTAACTGATCATAACTTAGACAGACATAACCAGATCTGACTGAGATTTTAATGTTTCTATTTAACACATCAATGTAAACAGCCACACCTAGACCATTGCAGCATTTCTCATTTTCATAACACCAACAAAAATGATACTCTTGGACTTGAGTTGGATTGTAATCTTGTCATGTGACTGGTCTAGGTGTCATGCTGTTGCCATGGTGAAACATTATGCACCACAAAGAGGAAGTATTTTGTTGGGGTACTTCAAATTCCAGGACATTTACCAAACTTGGTATGTCGCAGCCTACAAAAGGTTGAGAAAGATCATATGAATGAAGATGCTGTGACACGATGCTTCCATTCAAACAGCTTCAGTGTGAATTTAATTATAATTCAAAATTTGTTTACACAGATACAAAATATCTTTTGGTTTTGAAGCATTTGCATTTCCTTTACCACTGGGTAATTCCCAAAAAAATTATTCACTTCAGTTTCACTTACCTTTTTACAAGCAAATAAACAGAGGGTCAAATAAACAGGTTAATAAACAAAAGTATTCATAACAGCTTCTTTTATGTCTTTCTTACATTTTTGTACTTCCTGTTTCTTATATACTTGTTTTTAGGTAAAGATTAAAGCACAAGTTCTTCTTACACAAATCAAATATTGTAAATATGTCCATGAAACAAAGCAAAAACAGTCTCTTTCTCTGTCTTCTTGCATATCTTACTTATCTCTATGTTCCATATACACCAGCGCATTAAGTTGTACCAACACTGAACTCCGGTGGTGCTGCCTCATCCTCAGATAGAGCAAAGCTAACTAGCTTGAAATAGTCTCAAATAATGGTCATAAAATGTAAATAACAAAAATGCAACACAGCATCTTTAAAAACCTATTTTTACTGATAAACACAAGGAAATATTACATTATTACCTGAGAGAAGATCATATGAATGAGAATGAAGATGCTCTGACACGATGCTTCCATTCAAACAGCTTCAGTGTGAATGAGGCATCATGGCTGAGAGCTCCCCCTCCTGACCTAAGCAGGCATGACTAATCAATCACAGGTAGCATTTCTCAGAAAGGCTTAGCAGGTCCACAGATAAACTAGACTACTCTTAATAGTAAGATCATTACATTTAGAGTACTTTTACCCAGAAAACAGTTTTAATGCGTTTTTTATCAGGCAAGTCTTTTTAACCATTTGTAACCTTACATGAATTTACAATTGCTTTTACGACCCTTTTTACAATGAAATCCTGTTCTTGTGTCACTACAACTGTTTTAATTACTATTAGTAAATTTTTAACTGACTGCATTTTAAAATAAAATTCAACCTGTCACAGGTACACATAGGCTTAGTGGGGAATGTAAATGATTCACGTTGTTACCAGGACCTACATAAAAGACCTGCGTGAAGCTGGCCCCCCACCCCACGCAAAATTTAGGGAAAATAGTCTGTTTCATTTGTGCTTCATTCGTGCTGGTTTGTGCCGTAAAAATTGTCGTTTGTGCTGCTACGGTTTTTAACTTATTAAATATTATTTTATAGGTCATCCAGAGTTCATCCAGCCCCCATTTGCTCCAAATGGACCTGATATGGTACCGTTCGTTTGTGCAGGTTTGTGCTGTAAAAACTTTCGTATGAGCTACTACGGTTTCATAGATATTACATACGTTAATTTCTGGTGATGACGACTTCCAGCCCCCCATTTGCTCCAAATGGACCCAAAATGGTGCCGTTCGTTTGTGCTTCGTTTGTGCTGGTTTGTGCCTTAAAAATTTTTTTTTGGGATGACCTATAAAATAATATTTAAAAACTTAAAAACCGTAGCAGCACAAATGAAAATTTTTATGGCACAAACCAGCACAAGCAAAGCACAAACCAAACAGACTATTTTCCTGAAATTTTGCATGGAGTAGGGGGCCAGCTTCACACAGGTACAAAAAAGCCCCTGGTTCCATATTGCAAAATCAACAGGAAGTTTGCAATTTTCATTTTTTTTTTAATATATTATGATGTCAAATGAATTGCTCAAACAAAACAACTGAAAACTACTTGTAAAACTATCAAACTTAGCAGAAAAATTCTCAGTAAGTCACAGAAGAAATCTATATTTTTTTGTTGGCGAGTGTTGCTTTATGGCTCGATGGCACCCCCTCCAAGATTAAAAAAATCAGTCTTTGCAACACCTTCCATCAAGGATTTTGAAACATGGTAGGCATGTGTATAGTACCAGGAAGTGAAAAAAAGTGTCATGGACACGTATTGTGAAATCAACTGTAAACCAGTGTTGTGATAATTTGTTAGATATTTATGGACATTAATTAAAGAAATTAATATTCATATAACAACTAATTTGCACTCGTTTATAATTTGGGGCACCACCGAGGTTTTGTGGAACTATACTGATGTTTCTTAATAGAACGATTATTAATTATTAGTCTTTATGTTCATTGAAACAAAACCTTTAAAATTGATTCAGCCTCATGAATCTGAGGGAAAGTCCTCCTTACAGTGATATCAAATCTTCCAAACAGACCCCAGCAGACAGAACTTTAAATTTAAGAAGAGTTTATTAAAAATTTATGATAAAAACTAAAGAAAGAATAAATGGCAGAGTCATACTAATCAATGATGCTTGGAATAATGAAAGAAGTTATGAACACTGAAGAAATATATTTAAGTATATTGAGTGGTTATTAAGGACTAATCAAACAAATGAAAGCAGTTTAGTAAGGTCACATTAGGGGGTAGTTGATTAATTGGAAATAACCAAGACACTCAAACCCGTCTGGAGGAAAAGTTTATAATCAGCCTACTGTGACGTGGTTTGGGTCGGGTCCTCGCAAGTCCACCACTGGGCTTGATTGACATTTGGTCCGGAGTGGTTTCAACAGGGCAGAGGGGCTCGAACTCAGCTTGGCGCAGTGGATCCAGTGGGGAGGTCTTCCAACATGAGTTGGTCCCATAGTTTAATGGGAGATGTGACATCTTGGACTGGACTTTGGGATCAAACTGGAGCTTGGAGGTCTTGATGAGAAGAAAAAAAGATGATTCTGTTATTTAACTCAAAAGTAACTCATTGGCCAGACGATTTCACCTCCGAAGTAAATAAACAAAAATCAATAATTTGCTGTGAGACAAAATTTTTAGAATTTTACAGCTTGCTGGCTTATAAAGAAAATGGACAGGCATGTTACAATAAACTTAGATGCAAAACGAAGGAGAGCTGTGTTGACAAAAAGAAAAATGAATGAGTAGACGAGGAGAGATCTGAAGAAGAAGAAAAGAGGAAGTGAAGTAGAGAGAAGTGAAGACTGAAGTAACCTGCAGGGGTCTTGGTCTCCTGTTTTAACTTATCAAAATTGGGCATATATTGTTGCGTCAGAGGCGGACTGATAAAAGCTTGTATCAACTTGTGTTTAACCAAAACTTAAGTCGAACTTAGATAACCACTCAATATATTCCACATAAAAAGAAAGACAATCTCATAGTGAATATTTTAAGGCTAAAAACTTATGATAAAATAACGAAGAAACATTAAAAATGTTATTTTCTGAAAACACAAATAAACAAGCAATATAGTTAAACTTAAACCAACACTATGTAGTTTTTCCACCCTAATATAATATTTCTAGAGTCATTGTGATGGTACATCACCTTACAACAGGTTGAATGACACCTCTGTCATAGTTTGAGGGGGTCTACATCACCTTCACTGACACAATGTAACTTCAATGTGGATGGTAGGAACACTTCTACACTAAAAAACTACAAATTTTTACCACTTTGACTGCTTTAGGGCATATGTCACTTCCCCCTCGAGGCGAAAGCTAAACGTTGGGAAAAGGAGAATATAAAGCAGTTTTTGAATTTTTAAAAACAGATTTAAAGAACAGAATTTAGTTTCAAGTAAATATGCATTTATTTTCCTCATGGAAATAGGCACCTCTGGCTCACACTCCTGCATAGTGGGTGGCGGTAATGCTCCTCTGACGTTGGATGCCACCCGCCGTTAAACAAGAAGAAGAAGACGAAGAAAGCCAAATGTGAGGTTGTTATCATGGCGGAAGCAGCGAAAACCCCGAGGAAAGAAAAGTTTTATTGGAGGAGACGAAAAAAAGAAAGCGGGAGAGTAACAAGCTAAATGCCCGGACAGGGATAAACACTGGCCTGGCGTTCACTCGCTGGCGTGAGCTGAAAGACGAGGAGAGATGTCCAACTGATGCTGATTTTGCCCTGTTATTGTTGAACTTGTCAGTACATGATGATTTATTCTAAAAGAAATACGATCAGACTCTACTTTATCAGTCTACATGGTTTATTTGTCTCTTGGGACATCCTGTCGGCTCGCTTCTCCTCCCTCTGTTTGTCAACAAATGCACGTTGGTGTGAGGAGCTCTGTTTTATGACTATTCAGTTACACTCAACGACCATAGAGGCCCCTAGAGATCTGAAAGCCCGAATCTTACTTAGTGCAGCATTAAATGCATGGGCTTCTTTATCTTTATAGGTTATACTGTCAAGCCCAGAGTATAAAAATTGTATTCTAAACATGAAATAAAACAAAAACATAGTATATATCGACGCAACATGTAAGTCTTAGAAAATACTGTCTTTTACCAGTTATTGAAAAGGGGGCACTGTTGATCCATGACAAGATTAAGCATCCAGGCAAAGGAATGTTCTCAGAGCTGCTGATTGCCTTTAGGCAAGATAAGGCATTGCAAAGGTCGAACTGCAAGCCCTGTGAGGAGATTAGCAGATGTGGTTCTTCCTCACTTAATTGGCTTTAATAGATGATCCTGGTTAATGAGTCCTGGATTTAACCAAAAACACAGTACTGTTTAGGGTCTTTCCACAGAATGATAGGGCTCATGGTCGTAAAAAGAGTGACCTTTTGTTCCTATCCAAGGTTCTTCCTGTCTCTGGCTAAATGGAGTATTGTAGACAATAAATCCTTTCAGAAGTGGAGAAGCCAAATATTCATGGAGTGGGGGACAAGGCTGAAGATAAAGAGTCTCTGTTCTTACTTTGAGGAATCATAAAAGTCATCTCATAACACCAGACTGTTAGAAGGTAAGCAAAATATAATGGAACAGGAAGAGGACAATGACAGTTAAAGTTGGATAAGACCACAGATCTATCCAAGTCACTCAGCTGAGGTCTCTCTCTGGGCCATCCACCTCACGCAGGAAGAATAGCATCAGAAAGAGCCCAGAATTACAGTTGCAGAGATCCTTTTAGGGATCTGGGCGGAGACATCACGCTATACAATAATTTGCATCACAAGCTGGCCTTCTGATTCTTGACCTCGCCTTGTTCTGACTCCCTGGTGACAGCATACTCATATCAGCAGTTAACATAAAAGGCAGACATTCAGCTCAGATCAAACCAACCTAGATAAAAGCCAACAGATAGCAAAACACATCTTTAAATAAGAGCATGTATTAGTCTATCATTTGTGAATGTAAGCTTGTTTTAATTAGCCAGAGCATGTGTGTCTCACCCGGAGCCATCCTGACCTCCTTGAAACTATTGATAACACACCCACACACAACCTTGCCGTCATTAAGAGGCATTCCCGTTGACAGGGGGGGACAAATAGGTCTGTTGTCCCGGGCGGGGGTGGGGGGTGGGGGGGCAGAACTGGGCGGTGATGAGGGAGGGGCCCGCTGCCCCGGAGCGGAAGGTCAGGCTCAGAGCCAGGCTACCGGTGAGAGAGAAGAGAGAGAGAGAGTCACTGTGAAGCGGGAGGGGTCCTAATTTTAGCGATGCTGCATTATGGCCAACAAAAAATGATCGTCTCTGACAGAGTCGAGGGGAGAGACCATGAGCAGAGGAACAGTGGAGAAAGAGATGTGAGGAGAGGAGAGAGGAATAACAGAAGAACAGGGGAGGAAGAGATGTGAGGGGAGGAGATAGGAAAATCAGAGGAACAGGGGAGGAAGAGCAGAGGAGAGGGGGAGCAAGGGAAAAGGAGAGATCCGGGCACGGGGATGGGGGGGCAGCTCAGATTATCTTGTCCCAGGCCCAGACAAGACTGTCAGCTGGCCTGTGAAGAGGTATTAGCAGATGTTTTACCATTTAGCTTTTGAAATATTTACAAGATATTTTGATTTTTCTGATCTATTGAGAGCTATTCTTCTAAGGCTTTCAGGCAATTGGCTTCAACTTTGGTTGAGAGTAAGAACTGTTTTCATTAAAATTGGTAAAAGCTTCACAGGGCAAGGCTAAATAGTATCTTAAACTTTTAATTCCAATTATAACCGATAAATTAATATTCTTTCAGATCAGAGTCTCTTATCTGACTTAATTCCTTTTCATGGTGGAGTTGATTTACTTTGACCCTGATGTTAAGTAAAAAGAGACATTTGTTATCAAAAGTATCAAAAGATTGTTCATAACTTAAATGGCAAAGCTGAAAATGTGATGACAATTTAGAGCAGCTAAAGAGACGAAATAAATACACTCCACACAAAAATACAGATTTCTTTAAGTTCTGATACATCCTGACTAAGGTTACCAAGTTTTTTAAATAGTACAATATCAATGATGTTTTTGTTTGGTAGTACAGAATAATGATGCATAAAATTGAAATTTGGACTTTGTGTAGCACAAATGAACAGCAGGGTTTGAGGGGTAATCTGATCCCTGGGGCCCTGTCCACACGGAGACGAAAACGTTTTTATATTTGAAAACATTCTCTGTAAAGACTGCATCATTTCAAGAAATACGTCTGTCCATACAAAAGCACTGAAACCGCTGTAGTACATGGCCAGCGTTTTTAGGGGCCGTCCACATTGAAACAAATTTAGGCATGTCCGCACAAGTTTTTAAGCATATACGTTTTTCGTCCACATGGAAATAGCATTTCGGGTGCTCAAAGATACGCATTTTTTTGAGAACGGGTCCCAGGGTGGACAAATCCAAAAAAAATGCCTGCCAAGCTTTTCCCTGTGGACAACAAATACAGGTAGTTTCAGAAACGATGACGTCACAGGCCCAGCTCTTCATTTAACCGCATATGCAAACCCTGACAACAGATACAGTGGCAAACTACGGTGGTGTCGCGTCTGTGATGAGTGGACAGGTAAACCTGCAGGCACAGAGACAACGTGGAGGGCTCGCTGCATGCATTTTGTTGTGTCATAATAATTTTTAGTTAATTGCAGTTGGCGCTGCTTGGACTTGCATAAATCAACACACTCGTGCTCCCTGCCTCAGTCAGGTGAAGATTGAGCTCCTGCAGCGCTATTTGCGGGTGGGGAGGATTTTCTTGAGTAGCAGGAAATCTATCTGATTCCATAGCTGGACACAGCTGGTCAGGGGCAGAGGAGGGGAGATATGAACCAGCAAGAAAATTTGAACCTACCTCACTTCTCTTCCTCACAGGAGGAAGAGAAGTGAGGTAGGTTTGGGAATGGGAGAAAGTGCAGGAGGAAGAGGTTTAGCCCAGAGGAGGGGCAATGGGAAGTTGTTGGTGATTTTACGCTTTGGCGAGTCTGAGCAAAACAAGATGAAAGCTACTAATCCACTGATGCTGACAAAAGACCTGGACAGGCAGCTGGGTAAGATACAATTTGCCAAAGTGCTACCTGATGGGAATTTTCTAGTATCATGTTCAGATGAGGGGCAGATTGAGAAAGCTAAGGGCATGGGGGAGGTAGGGAAGCTTCAGGTGGTACAGTCAGGGAGGGTGGGGAAGCATACAACAGGTGGTTGTAAGGGAATGATAGCTGGGCTGCCATTGTGAATGAAAATGGAGAAGTTGCAGGAGAATCTGGTGGGGGTAAAGATCTTGAGGATGGAGAGGATGCAGAGGACTAGGGAGGGGGTGAAGAGGGACAATGAGACGGTTTTGCTAGAATTTGAGGGGGAGGTGGTGCCTGGTAGAGTGCTCCTGGGGTTTGTAAATTATCCAGTTAGGGCTTATGTGCTGTGGTGCTACAACTGCCAATGGTTTGGCCATACGGCCCAGAATTGTAAGGAGGAGAGGAGGTGTGCTAGATGTGGGGGGGGGACCATGGTTATGGGGAATGTGGAGATGGAGTGCAGCCCAAGTGTTGCAGTTATGAGGGGAGTCATAGTGTGGCATTTGAGGGATGTGAGATTATGCAGAGGGAATCACAAATCCAAAAGGTGGGAGCTGAGGGAGGGCTCTCCTGTGCGGAAGCTGTGAGGGGGGTGAGTGGACGGGGCACAGAGACCAGCGGACATGAGGCAAGGAAGGTGGTTGTCCAAGAGGTAGACAGTTCTCTGACAGGATTTATGTGGAAAAGAAAGCTCATAGCAGGTGTGATAAACTGTACATTTGGGGTCATGTCAAAAAAATGCTATAACAGCCAGGAGTTATAGCATTTTGTGAGGGAACTGGATGGCAAACCAGATGTCATTTGTATTCAGGAAACTTGGCTTAAACATAACCTAGATTATTTGCCATATTGGTACACAGGAGTGCACAGGGACAGGGAGGACTGTGGTAGGGCATGGGGATGTGTTACTTTTATAAGGCTAGGTGTTCCTGTTAGGGTTCTGGAACTTGGGGTTGATTTGGAATATATTGTAGTGGAGATATGGACTAAGGGGGTGGAGGTGGTGGTGACTAACTACTATAATCCCTGTAAGAGGTTGGAGTTAGAGAAGTTGTAAGAGGTAAGGGGATAGGATAGGCGCCGGGTGGTTTGGTGTGCTGAATTTCATGCTCACAGCATTCTGTGGGGGGATCTCAGACAGATGTGAATGGGGCTACGATAGAAGAACTAATGGATGAGAGAGGCTAAGTGTGCCTTGAAGGACACATATTTTGCAAAAATCACTTTTTGAAGGCTTTTTAACATATTTGTGGGTATTTGGCCAGCCTCTCAGCCCACAACGTGTGAGAGTAAACAACAAAACCTGTATTTAGCAGGCCTCATAAATGTGAATTAATGGTATTTGGAAAGCTGTTGAGTCTGTAGATATACAGTTACCTAACAAACATTTACATTTGTCTACCTCTACCTGAGTATCCCCACCCTCTGGCTTGAGAAGTTTCTCTGTTAAGTGCCAGCATTGTTGTTTTCACTGTTAGTGAGAGATCGGTGTACACCATGTCTAGACCCAAAACCTATCACTGCTCGGTTGTTGGCTCTAAGCAGCCACATATATCTTCACATATAGGCTACCAGTCTGGAGGACCAAAGGGCCCTGTGGATTAATCTTATTTTTCAAGGGAATGTACCAGCTACAGTCGGCAAAAACCTGTATGTGTATATTAATCACTTCACGTCCAACTGCTACTCCAACTTCGGTTAGTTCAACACAGGACTGGCAACTTGACTTTTCCTGAATCTTGATTCAGTACCAACAATCCATTGCCAAACCTGATGATGGAAATATGAGTATTTTAATGCAGTGTAGTATTTATTTTGCTCATTGCTACGAGCTAATGCTAACAGCAGGAGGAAGTGGACCTGAGGTAACTGTACAACATGTTCGTCATTGTTAACGTTACTTGTTGAAAGACTGAAGGGTAAACTTCAAAGTATGAACATTCCTGCATTAGTCAAGAGAAGTTTAACAGTTGGCTAAATATATTAGGTCCTTTACCCACCCCATTACCCCTCCGTTCCATCTAATGTTAGCCCGGAAGGCAGGCTAAGTTGCGGCTGTGTCCCACTGCAGTGACTAGGCCGAGGTTAACATGCTGTGTTTTACCCTGTAATATTTGGGGGAAAGGAGCTTTGTCACTATCTGGTAACTGGCATTTATTTGCGGTTAGTGTGTGTTCAGGATTGTAACGTTAAGTCCCTGTTGTATGTTACTACGTTGGCCGCTGTTAAAATGAATAGAGATGTGACTTGGACTGCCCTCAAAACCAGCCGTATTGAACAGAGGGGTTATGTGAGCGTGGAAAAAATGCAACTGTGCTTGATTCATGGGTTTTTTGGACCAACGCATGTTACTAACGTGTTATGAAGACATCAAGGATACATGTTAAATTGCAGGAAAGGAGCAAAATATGTCTCCTTTAATTATGGTAGTTAGGGTTAGGGTATATTGGGCGGCTGATACTGGTGTGACCAAGGGCGTCAGTTCGTTTTTAAAAGTGCTGGGGACAATAACCATAATTTTGAGTGTGGTTTGAAAAGTGCTGGGTACAATTATGTATTCATCAATTTGACGTTTCATCACAATAAACACTGCATTACAGTGTATTGATTGATGACGTGTTGAAAATCGTATTCAATCAATTGATTGTTCACTGCATTTTTATTCGTGCTTCTGTAAAGCATCTTTCTCTAAGTAAAAGCGCTGTACAGATAAAAATTATTATTAAAAGTTGAAAGCCACATCCGTGTTTTGTCTTGTTTTCAAAACGGAGTTGGAAACCATTAGGCTACTGGCTAAGGGTTAAAGCACAGTGTTGGCAAGTCCCCCTCCTGACAAAGGTTTACCAAACAAACATTGCCTGACCATAGGCTATTATATATAGAGAAGGAGTTATGAAATGAAACAATGTCCTGAGCATGAGCCTCACCTTTTTTTAGACATGTAGTCAAGACCGCCTAAACTGAGACCAAGACACCCCCAAGACCAGAGAGTATCAAGACCAAGACAAGACCAAGACCAAGACCAAGCCAGACCAAGTCAAGACAAAGACTAGTTCAGCTCAAGACCGAAACGGAGACCAAAAAAAAAACTATTTTTTTTGCCATCTTGCACGAGTTGTAGAACATAAGCACCATACGGGGTTCAGCTACTTAGTATAAATATGAGATTATATTCAACTACAGGCACAATAATACAGAGACGGTGCATTTCTTGCGTGTGAACTCATTATAAATGTTTTCATCAATTGGCTGAGATCAAATATGTGTGGCAATTGCATGACCGCTATTTCTACACTATTTGAGGATTGAGTCTTGAGTGCTGTTAAGGACTGACATGACTATTAACTAGTCCCAAAGTCATCTAACAAAATAACAAGCCTCCAACACCACCCTGCACCTCAAAAAAAGTCTAATGAATGGTAATGAATGAGTGAACACTGTCCACTGAAATCAGCTCTGAGACCCCCTTATGGGCCTCCACCCACTGGCTGAGAACCGCTGTACTAGTGGATTGTATTTGGAGCTTGATCCTTCAAAGATTGTTCTGATATCATGGACAATATGTGATGCAGGAAACTTCAGGATGAATTTATCATTTAGAAAACAGCAAGTGAGTGAAAACAGCGGCTCAGAGCTGGACTGATGAAGAGTGTTGAGTTTTGATTCATCAAAACGCTGACTCGTCATTTTTAAGTCTTTGTGTTCACTTGAACCGTGCACATGAGCTATCAAGACACTGTTAGAATTATAAAATCACACACAGTGACTGATGATCCCTCACTGTCCCTGCGATGACGCTGAGCGGTTCGGGAGGCATTTAGATCAAATGTTCACATGAACATCGGCTACGCTGCAAAATGACATAACTGACAGACAACAACGGTAACAGTCATGCTTTAAATGGAAAATATCAGGCCTGTACTCCACAGAGCCACGGATCATGGCTGCATCAGACAGCGGAGAAAGTGACAGTCGGACTGAGCGGTTTTTCAACCGAAGCCGTAGGCCGGCGTTTACAGGCTCAACAGAGTGTACAATCGGGAGGGGGGCAGTCACACAGTTTTGTTTACCTTGTTTTTCCTAAATTGAAAGCACATACCGCACATGTAAGAACGCATAATAAGTCACAAAAAAACTGTGCCTGCCTGGATATTATACGTTACAAATCCCTTCGAGACCGCTCGGCCAGTCCGAGACATTGCGAGACCTTGCGAGACCAAGAGACCCGAGACCGAGACGAAACCGAGACCAAAGACTGTCGAGGCCGTGA
The DNA here is from genome assembly GCA_037902135.1 of Cetoscarus ocellatus. Taxonomy (NCBI): domain Eukaryota; kingdom Metazoa; phylum Chordata; class Actinopteri; order Labriformes; family Labridae; genus Cetoscarus; species Cetoscarus ocellatus. The sequence goes on from JBAMNC010002560.1 coordinate 13,682, forward strand.
CAAGACCAAGACCACAAAAAAGTGGTCTCGAGGCCGAGAACTACAAGTCTACCTTTTTTAGAGGAGCAAGAATTTGTGGTTGGTAGCCTGCCCTGCTATGTATCACAAAAACAATCGCACAGAATCCGATCGTTTCGGATGTCTCGGTTGATTATGTGGGCATTTTTCGGTCCCAATAGGTTATATGCCACCAACATGTTTTCCTTCTATAATGATAAATTGAGAAACATTTTAAAAGTGGTGGGGACAAAATTGTTCAGAATAAATAGTGCCGGGGACATGTCCCCAGTGTCCCCAGCTAATCTGACGCCCCTGGGTGTGACTGGAGGCCCTTTGGAGCACTCCGTTTGTTTGAGTTCAGTGTGGCCTGAACTTTGCATGCATTAAAAGAAAGTTGAGTTGTCTGCTTTCCCCACCTGCCTGAATGTTTCATGGGGCACCGTATTCAGTCTCACTGATCTGTTTGTCCCCGCGCAGCACAGCTGGTGTGGCTGGGAACTTTAGTTGTAATTTCAATTTCTTATTTAGTCATTTTGTTATCATCTTTATTTTATTTTTTTTTAAACATATTTCATTTCAGGCCACGAGGGTTTTGTGTATGTAGGTTTTAGGTGAGGCAGGCTGCCCACCTACACATCTTTTAGAAGGCTGGGACACACACTTTAATTAATCTTTTCATTTGGTTTCATTATTTATTTTTTTCTTTTCTTTCTTTTGATTATTTTTTAGAATTGTGGTTAACTAAGTTGGATTATTCTCTTGGTTTTCTTATAACCTGGGTTCTGTTTTGTATTTGATTTCATTTATTGTTTACTCACAGAAGGCAACAATAATTAATTCTTTTCTTTGTGTTACAGGTGCTGTGGGCCAAAATGAGCGGCAGTCCCTTCCCTGGTGGTGGTGTTTTTTGTATTTGGTTTTCTTCACGGGTGGTGTTTGATTTGGATTTTCCCCTTGGTTTTACTGCCGCCGTGGTAAGCCCCAGCCCTGAACTTGGTTGCCTCCGTGTGTTCCAGCCCTTTTAATAAAAAAAGAGAAATTGTATTTTAACTCAGAAATAAAGTGTAAATTTTTTTTATATGTGAATCACGTCTCTGGCCCTGTGTTTTTATTTAACCTGTGTTGCTTTGGAATAGTTCTGTAAAACTATAAGTATATTCCCAGGGGTAAAACTCCCCTGGGTGGCGTTGTTGGGCTCTGTACCTCTAGCTTACCCCCACCCTGTCACACTGAGTCTGGATTTGACTTGACATTGGTTTCTGCCCTGCTCACTGGGTGCGTAAGTGGGAGGTCTGGTCTGAGTCTGTGGTAGGTTGTGATCACTATCTGGTAATGTGCACGCTGGGTGGGCAGGTTGAGGGGGGTGCAGGGGGTGGTAACTCTCAACAGGTATTTGGGAAGGCTGGAGTGTATTTAAGATGACTAGTTAAGAGATTGTGGGGAGGTTGATGAGATAAATGATGGGGTTACCTCGGGGGTTATAGAGGTGGCAGAAAGAACGATACCTCAGAGTGGGGGAGAGGGGGGAGGGAAGCAGGTCTCATGGTGGTCTGAGGAGTGTCAGCGGGGGGTAAGGGAAAGGAATAAGGTGTTTAAGTTACTGTTCCAGTATAATGGAGCCCAGGGATTTCTGAGGAAGATAGTGGCCACCGTTACATGATGTTTTTTAAATTCAGAATTAAGTATTAGAATTAAATAGAATTAAATTAGAATTAATCAGAATTAAATAATCCAGTCCGGAAATCGGGGAAGGACCCAACATTGCCATCTAGTTACAGGCCAATAGTTCTGACCTCTATCACTTGCAAAGTGAGGGAGAGGATGGTGACAATTAGGTACATGCTGGAGAGGAGAGGTGTGCTGCCGGGACATCACTGTGTTTTTAGGAGAGGAAGAAACACCATGAATGCTTTGGTTAGACTCGAGGAAGAGATAAGGATAGCCCAGGCAAACAAGGAGTCAGTCTGAAAGTCTGCTGATAAAATTGCACAAGTTGGAGGTGGGTGGGAGGATTTTTAATTGGATTAGAGATTTTCTAATTGAAAGGAAGATTCAAGTCCAGGTTGGCTCTGTTTTGTCCAGTCAGTTTCAGGCTAATAATGGAACCCCTCAGGGGAGTGTTAGTCCTCTTGTCTTTATTATCATGATAAATGACACTTTTGCAGGGGTACGTAGGGAGGTCCCTATTTGCTGACGATGGGGCTCTCTGGAAAAGGGGGAAAAGTGTGGAGAATGGGGTCAGGAGGTTGCAGGAAGCAATAGATGAGGTGGATCAGTGGGGATTAGGCTGGGGCTGCAGGTTCTCAGTGGGACTATGTTTTTCACAAATAGAAGGTGCAGGACGGTCTGAGGCTCAGGCTATATGGGCTGGAGAGGGTTGGGTCTTTCAAATATTTGGGGGTGGTGTTTGATGCTCATCTGATGAGGGAAGGCTATGTGAAGAGGATAGGAGAAAAAAGGTGTTGAATGTGATGAGGTGCCTGGCAGGAAGGAGTTGGGGGCTAGTTGTGAGGCTCTGAGGGCAGTGTAAGTGACACTTGTAAGGTGGGTGCTAGATTATTGCTGTTGGTGTATGGGCCTAGACATATCTCAGGAAGCTGGATGTGCTTCAGGCCCAGGCACTAAGGATTTGCAGTGGGGCATTCAAGTCTTTGTCAGTACCTGCTTTGCAAGTGGCAATGAGTAAAATGCCATTGGAGATTAGGAGGGGACAGCTGATAGCTAATTACTGGTCTAGTTTGCAGGGACATGGAGACTCTCACCCTACAATGGTGGCGCTTAGGGACTGCTGGGAGAATGGAAAGTGTAGAAAGAAGAACTTTGGCCAGGTAAGTAAGGATGTGGCAGGAGAGTACAGAGTGGGGGGTCTATGTTTATGCCTCTCAGTGATGTATCCAGCCGTGGCTGCCTGGATGTTGGAATGGCCTGTTGTGGACTGGAGCCTGTTAGGGGAGAGAAAGACTGGAGGAGGGGTGGATTTGGTTGGGGCCATTAAGGGTCTTACTCATGCTTTTTATGGGGATTTTACTCTGATATTCACAGATGGATCGAAGGACAGGAAGACTGGGGTGACAGGGTTTGGATTTGCTGTTCCTGAGAGGGGGGTGTCACTTAACAGGAGGACTACAGACAGACTGGGTGTGTACACTGTGGAGATGATAGCTCTGCTGATGGTGCTGAGATGGGTGGAGCAAGCTCGGGTGGAGAGGGTGTTAATGTGCTGTGACTCAGCTCCAGTGTTAGCTAGCTTAAGGTCCTTCCTTGTGTGTGACCCAGTGTGTGAGGCAAGGTAGTGTTGTAAGGTTTCTGTGGGTCCATGCACATGTAGTAGTGGGGGTAATGAAGAGGCGGATGCATTAGCTAAGAGGGCCATAAGGAAGGAGAAGGTAGACATGCATATTAGGATTAGCAAGGGGGAGACAAAAGGGATAATCTTGGAAAAGGCTAATTAGTTTTGGCAGGCTAGATGGGATGGGGAAGAAAAGGGTCTACCAGGTGCAGCGTAGTGTTAAAGGGCTGGAGGTCAGGAGAATCAGCAGGAGGGATGAGATTGTATAGATGAGGTTGAGGCTGGGACATTGTGTGCTGAATGAAACACTGAAGCTGGTAGGGAGGTATCAGTCAGGGTTATGTAGGGGTGTGGGGAGGAGGAGTCAGTAGAACATGTATTACCTGGGTCAGTAGGTGGTGGTAATGCCCCATAGTAAAGGTGGCCAGCCACCGTTAAATGCCACAAAGAATGAAGAAGTGTCGCATTTGTGCTGCAGAACGTTCAGAACTTGTTTTGGCATGTATGGTAAAATCCTCTAGAGAAAATCATACAGCAGTGTTTTATTCACTTTTCTCATGATGTATGCATTTGCCCCATGTCTTCTTCTCTGGTGTTGGTGTATGTCTGCAGCAGTGTTACAGCACCACTTACAGGCCTTGCATATGTACTACATGTATACTTTGTTTAGTGTTTTCATGTGGACATACACATTTCTTGAAATGATGCCATCTTTATGTAAAACTTTCTGAAAACGAAAACGCTTTCGTCTCTGTGTGGATAGGGCCTCCGATTAGCACTCTGTGTGACACGTTTTCGCTGTGTCCGTGTGAATGAAACACCCATACCATTAAAAACTTGTGCAGATATACCGGAATATGTCTCCCTTTAGACGTCTATTGTGAACAGGTTGTGACCCTGTCAATAGACTGGGGTCAGAGGGCAGACCAGTGAGGAGTGAGCTAACAAGCAAGCTACACAAGTCCTTCTCGGGAAGCTTTAGAAAGATTGAACAGTAGAAGTGTTTTTGCAATATCTTACATATGAGGTGGATGCTTAAGGCAAGGCAACAAATTTTTAGGAGCTTCTGTGCAAAAAGTTGACTCAAAAAATTAAACTGAAGGAGGACAAATCACAAACTGGCTAACCAGCTGCTGGTCAGACACCTGAATCTCTACTTAGGGATGAAAGCTGTAAGGATATCTTGAAAAAACTGAATAAGCATATTGTTGATAAGCCCATTAACTATACTGATGTTTTACATGCTGCAAATGACCATTATCTATCAATCTTTATTATTTATTTTTATAGTGCCAATTAATAAAGTGTTATCTCAAGACACTTAACAATAGAGCAGGCCAAAACCATATGTTTTTAGATACACATATATGTAAGGGTTGATTAGAATAGGTAGAAACACCACCCTCTGCAGGAACTGTTTTCTGGCCTTAATAAGCTCAAGTGTGAGCAATTAGTGCTTCTTTGCCTGAATTCTGGTAGATGTGGTAGATAGGTTTATGTGAGCAATATTACCTTACCTTTTGGTAATACTGTCTATGTGGCTTAGATAGAAGTCTAAATTATCCTTGATTATTTAGATGTAGTGAAGCTGTGTCCTGATGTTACCAGATGAGGCCTGCTTTATAGTTCCAAGGCTGAGGTAGGCTGTAAATTGTTTGTTTAGCACATTTGGTTGAAGGCACACTCACAAGGAACTATGTTCTGTAGGAAGTTCAGCTCTTCTCCCCCCTTCCTTCTCAAGTGCGGGGTCAGCCAGATGACCGTCTTGGCATCTCTTAAGTAGGGCTGTGGATGAAGGGAGATAAACACCTACTACTGTAGTGATGTAGAGGGGTTATCCCCTCTGTGGTAATTTGAGTACAAATACATTATTCTGATTTTCTTTTCCCCTGCTTACAGACTTAATTGCCTGGATTAATTAGACACTGTTGGCTGGTCATGGTTTGTGGATGTTACAAGGCCTGGTGGTGGTCACGTGAGTGGTGCAGATTACATGATCTTTGTAGTGTAATACCACCACCTGACACTGCAATATAAATTGCAGTGTCAGGTGGTGTTTACACGACAACGTTTTCAGCCAAAAATTGGGAGTTTTCGTTGCGTTTTCGCCTCCGGTTTATATAAGACCGGTGCCTGGAGTGCATGAATCTGAAACCACGGTCCAGAGTGGAGAGTTTTGAAAATGTACCAGTGTTCAGCTTTGTGTAGACAGGATTCAGCGAAACGCTGACTCTTTCACATGAATGCTGCGCGCATACCAGGAACAACAACAGCTCCGGCTGTCTACTGAGCAACATGTGTACTGCTTACCGTACTCAGTTAGTATCCAGACAAACTATCCAGACAGATTTGTTGTCCAGTAGAGAAACTCCTGTGTCTTTGTGTGTCCACTCGTCATTGTTGTTTGTGAAAAGTTTGTCTTCACCGGAAAGCGTACTTGTCTTGTAACACCGCTGTTTCTCTGCAAACCTACATGGCCATCTCCTGGACTGGCATGCACACTACAGCGTTTTCAGTCATTTTTGCGTCTTCGTGTGGACGCAGATTGTTTTTGAAAATGCAAAGGAAAAACCTTTCTGTTTCTGGTGAAAATGTTGTCACGTAAACGTGGTCTCAGTCTCTGTTTAGCAGTTGGAAATCTAAGAGTGAAACCAGACTCATGTTGAACAGCCATCCACAAGGCTGCGTTTTTGTGTGGGTGGAGATAGGGAAGTGCGCAGGGACCAAAATATAATTTGAAGGTAGTGACAAATCCTTGTGCTAGATCAAAAATCTTTCTGCAACATATAAGCCTCTGCTTCATATACATTTATTAAAGGTTGACCCCTTGAGATGTTGCATCTCATTCCCAAGAGAGTCCTGCTTTCTCTATGGTTGTAAAGGTACTTTTTATATAGTATAATCAATAACAACTATGGAAAGACAGATTGTTCAAACAACTATAGTGATTACAAAGTAGAGAGGACTGATGTTAAATAACACTGCAGCATGTAGTAGAGCTGCAGTGAAATTGGGTTAAATCGATTTAAAAATGATGATGTCATTTCTAATTGCAGAGGATGGTCGGCAGGGGCAGAGACAAAGGAACTTAAGTAAAAATGTATGATTAATACACCTTGAGGTGGACGAACAGTCCTCGCCTTTATGGACACACAGACCATAAATTTGTCAGTGTCCTTAATTTGGGATGA
>JBAMNC010002561.1:0-20458 GCA_037902135.1 Cetoscarus ocellatus
AAGCTTAATGAAATGAATTGTTACACATCTTAAAAATGATTGAACATACCTCATTTACATGTCCATTATTAAATTGATTTGGTTATTGCTATGTTACTGTCCATGCAGGTTATTTCACCACTTAATGTAATTGATTTCAATAGAGGGCGCAGACTCAGCTGCAGCACTTTGTTGGCGTCCTGATAAAAAGTGCTTTGATTTTGCAGAATGACCAAAACATCTCATTAAATCACTGATGTTCAACATGCAGAGAAAATCTCCCCTTCCCTCTTGTCTTTCTGCCATCCTGTCTGTTTAAGACACTATTAGATTTCTTCAAAGTCCTCCTCCGTCCTCTTAACAGTTTTGCACCTTCTCTTATGGCTAAAGGCCTTGTCCACACCAGCCTGGGTAATTTTGAAACTGAGGTTTTGTCAAATAAAATTCTGCGTCCACATGAGTGGTGTAATAAAAATAACCGAGAATAACTCAATTCCACCACCAAGTGATGCAATATACATGTAATGACACTGCAAAAGGTGGTGATGTAAGGTCAAACAGGAAGGTAATCAATCAAAAAAGTTAAAACTGGCAGTACCGATACACAAAAAACAATGGCGATTCGCAATCGTTTGTTACGCATCCAGATGCCACCATTGTTGCATTAGGTTGAGCAGCTAGACATGACAGCCAAACACAGCTGACAGCAAGACAATAAACCACAACTTTGTCACATCCATTTTATCCTGTCAAGCAAACGGTGTGTTCACATCCTCTAACCACTTTCTAACAGACGTTACTCTGTGTTTACATTGTTGTGCGTGCAATATAAAGGCACATGCTCAGCTCTGCATAAGCACTGGAAATAAGCGTGGTTGTCATATCTACACATACCCCGGGAATCAAGCTTAACCCTCAATTATGTTGTGCACGAAGAGTGGTCAAGCCACTAAAATGGCTTTTTGCGTGATAAAGGGTTAAAATCAACAACACATGGTTTCAGTGTTCCAAAAGCACGGTTGCATGTGGACAGAACAGTAAAACCAGGAACATAACTTGACGGTTGTAAAATTACCTGGGCTCATGTGGACAAGGCCTGATATGAATCATGAATAACTTTGATCTTACTAAGGGGAAATTCAAAGAAAAATCTTTTTCTCTCAATGAGGTCACCAAGGGCTACCTTTAGCCTTTGGTTGTTTTGTGAATACAGGCCCTGCCTAGAAAAGCAATGAAAAAAAAAATCACCACTGATCACACAGACTGTGATCAGTGGTGAACAAAATGATCCCAACAGTTTTACCTACCAGAGTTTCTTCAGGCTGGTGTTTTGATCATTAACTATAGCAGAGAGCATTGCTGTCCCTCTGTCTCCTGGATGGTTGAAACTCAAATCGAGCTCTTCCAGGGTGGAGGATGCATTTTCTCTGAGTGCTGACTCCAGGAATGAGCAGCCTTCCTCTGTCACCTGACAGCCTGACAATCTGCAGAGGGCACCAAACACAAGGGTTATTTCATTAAAATAGGAGTAGAAGTGTTGTCATGCTCACTCTCTACTCCCCCGTTGCTGAAATGAGGTGGATACACTGTGTCTTTGACATAGTGTTGATATTCAGTGGCTACAACCTGTAAAAAGAAAAAAGCCACAGCGGTCTCCTGTTGTCTAAATTGCCTTTTCTAAAATTATTTTTGTATAGTTGAAAAGATAAAGTATATGAACCCTTTGGATTTTCATGGTTTTCTGCATAAATTTGAGTTCTGATCTTGATCGAAGTCACAAAGATAGATAAATACAGTCTACTTAAACTAATACCACAGAAACAATAATATGTTTTCATGTTTTTATTGATAATATCATGTAAACATTGAAAGTGCAGGTTGGAAAAAGTATGTGAATGCCTAGGCTAATGACTTCTCCAAGAGCTAGTTGGAATCAGGAGTAAGCCAACCTGGAGTCCAATCAATGAGACAAGATTGGAGATGGAGGCTTGTTTAAAGCTTCCCTGCCCTCTAAAGTTTTGCTGTTCTCAAGAAGCACTGCCTGATGTGAACCATGCCTCGCACAAAAGAACTCTTAGAAGACCTATGATTAAGAATTGTTGACTTGCATAAAGCTGGAAAGGGTTACAGCTGTGGGTCGCTGCTCGTGCTGTCGACCGGCCAGCTGGCAGAGCAACTATTTCTCTTTTTTTTTTGTTGTTAATTTTTAATGTTCTCTTTGTTCTTGCATTGTGTCCGTGTGTCTTTTTTGTGTTTATTTTGTATTGAGTCTTTGTTTTGGTTTTAATCACTATCTGGTTGACAGATCAGGGGTCCATTTCATGAAGCAGGGTTAACAAACTCTGAGTCTCCCTGAACTCTGAGTTGATTTACTCTGAGGTTGGAAACTCTGAGTTACAGGTTTCAGACACGGTGATTTCAGTCAGTTCAATCAACTCTGAGTTTGTTCACTCTGAGTTAAGCGCGTGCACCACACGTTTCAAAAGGCATTATCTATGGAGCCCCGACACCACGAGTCACCATGGCAACAAGCAACAGGAAACGGTCCACAACAGGAAACAGTCACACATTTAATTCAATTATTTTAATTCTAGAGTTTGATATCTTTATGGGTTCATGCAGCGAATTTAACGCTGTTTAAAAAGGATAAGAAACACGACTGCAGCAGCGAAGGAACCGAAGTCAGCGTGGGAGAAGATTAATGATCGAGTAAATGCGTAAGTTTGAATTTATTTAAGACATTTATAATCACAATAATATTAGGCTACAGATGCAAACAAGTGGAATGATGTTAAAGCTAAAACTATTTCACTTAGATGTAATCCCACCGGCGAAAAAAACAACGCGGAAGCAGCTCAATATGAAAAACATCGTTTAATGTAAGACTTCAGTTTAATATTCGCTCTTTTTAATCATGTTAACCAGTAAATATCATTCAGCTGCTGTTTAGGTGTGCTTTATCTTCAACATCGTGTTGTTTTACATGTATCCAGGTAAATTAAGCAACATCTGACCTGATCTGTCGCAAAGATTTGCATATAAAATAATATAATATAGGATTTAAACCATGTTGCTGTTTACCACAAAGAAGCCGATATGTGTGAAAACGTATTTAATAGTGTACTATCAAAACAATGAAACAAGCACAACTACAAGCCAAGTATGCTTGAATATAAGGCACAAATATTTAAATATTTTATTGTACTTTTGTTTAGTAGCCTATAGGATTGGGCATCGAGTATTGTTTGGAACCAGGACTAACTTTCCAATTCTCCCGGAATCGTTCAAATTTTTTAGTTTCGATTCCTACTCCGCCAACCGGAAGTAGAAGCTGCGAACACCAACGAAGAAGAATCCGCCGGAAGTCTTTGCGTTACCGCGCAACCATGGACAGAAAGTTCATAGCATTAAAATTCATGGAGAAGTACAGGCTATTTTATCCAGAAAGACCTCTGGTTAGCTAGCTCATTTAAAACATCAAAACTTTTTTGACCCTTCCTCTTAAAAGAATCAGAATCGAGAATCGTTAGGAACCGGAATCGAAACTTGGAATCATAATCGGAACCGGAATTGTTCAAATTCAAACGATGCCCAACCCTAGTAGCCTTTGTCTTGATCTAAATTTAATGTCTATCGTTTTCAGTATGCTATAAGCAAGGTATACTTAACGATAACTTCAAAATTATCTCGGATAAGTACATGCAAAGTAAACTGAAAGTATACTCTTTAGTTTTATTTAAGGAAAAAGATATTTGAAACACACTTCAATAAACTTCCTCATCGTTAGGGTCCCGACGAATCCGTAGCTCCCTCCTCAATAACACTGACTCTTCGATCAAAAAACACACGTCATGGTCCAAAACAAGTGGATTTATTAGAGAACACACAGGATCAAACTTTACCTTTAGGACAAATGATCAAACTCACTTTAAATCTGCCGCGACTCTAAACCAATGAATGAATGAATCACACGGTGGGTGTAGCGTAAGAGGGCGGAGACACAGAAAGAAACTCGAGGTTTCTTGAAGTAAACCTGCTCCCGACCAGGTTATGTTCACAGAGTCAGTTGCTGCAGTAACTGACCAAAAGCTTAACATACCTCTGTCTGTGAAACAGTGTAGAGTTACTCCTCTTTCTCTGGGTTGAGTTACCTCCCACTGTGAAATGGGAAACTCAGAGTTTCCCTCATTTCAGGGTTAACAGACTCAGAGTTTTCACAAACCTGCTCTGTGAAACGGACCCCAGGTGAGTATAAATCATGTTTTTACTGAAGAGGAACAAAAACTATGTGGTAACTGAATAACTGAATGTTTGTAGACTGTGGGAGGAAGATAGAGTACCTGAAGAGAACTTACAAATGCAAACTCTACACATAAAGAATTTAAACCTTTGACCTTAAACTATAGTAACAAAAACATTACCATGTAATCATAAAACAGTCACCGTGTTTTACACAAATACATAAATTCTTTCAAAAAGAAGATAAAACTCTGGTCATTGTCAAATACTAATGTAAATTTATAAAATGCGGTTGCACTCAACGAATTAAGTCAATTTAAACCCTTTAAACACGATCATCAAATTAAGGCTACGTTTACACAATCACATTGAAAATTGGAATAAATATTTTTTATTATTAATTTTTTTAGTCCCCTGTCTCTCGCATCCTTGCTGAAACGTAATCGGTTTTATTCTCATTTTACAAACATTTTATGTCCCTCTCTACCTTCCCATATGGCATTTTTAATAATCAGATTTCATGCTCAAATATGATAAGTTGCCCCCAGCACTGATTCTGAGACTGAATGTGATGTTTCTCTTGCTGTCACGTTGCTTTTTGTTAGCTCTTCACTAGATAAACCTGTGAAACAAAAAAAAAACCCTCTTTAAATACTACTGCCTCCACAGCCGTTGCACGCCAAGGGCCAGCAGTTTTTCTTAGATCACCTGCAAAATGCCCACCAACGAAAAAAAACAAATGAACTTTTAAACAACATGCAATGTCACATGCAAGTTCTGGCTCAGTGTCTGAATTAATGACAATACAAACCAAATCCACTTATAAATCTCAAGCACCATTTTCCCCTCACTCGCAAACAAGACCCCTAGATACTTGAACTCCTCCATTCCGGAGACTCTTCTCTGTCCTGGAGTGGAGTGGATTGCCAAAACACATTGGTTTTTAATACCCATCTCTATCATAGTTTCCTCTACATTTGACTTTTAACATCAGTGGAACCATATTCTTCTAATATTGTCTTTTAACTACCATGGAAGTGTAAGGCACACTTACTTGAGAATCCTCAGTTTACAGTGTACACTTCTCAAGCCATCAGCAACATGCTTCACACCTACATCCAGCAGGTCGTTATGACTGAGGTCAAGCTTGGTGAGATTGCAGGATGCAGTGGTGAGCACTGAGGACAAGAGGCCATTGCAGGATTCTGCAGTGAGTTCACACCAAGTCAGCCTGTGAAAATGTATGGAATCAGATACTGTGATGCAAATAAATGTATACTCTGCTTACAAGAAAAAAAACAAAATCCCATTCGGAATATCTTCTAATGAAGGTACACTCTAGAAACTTACAGAGCTTTTTTGGCCACTTTGACCACTGGCAACATTCCTAGAAGTACTTTCTCTGATTTCCGGTACTTTTTCAGATCAAATACATCCAGGTTCTCATCTGACGTCAGCAGCACAAAGTTCAGAGCCGACCACTGGGATGTGGAGAAGTTTTCAAATGTGACTGTGTCTGAGCTGCAGGTAGTTTTTGACCTCTTCCACCAGAGACTGGTCATTCAGCTCGTTCAGACAGTGGCACAGATTAAAATTTTGATCAGCATTGTCGTCCTCCTCTTTAATTTTCTCTTTGATGTATCTGATTGTTTCCTCATTGGTCTCCTTGTCATGTTCTGTCTTCTTCAGCACCTCCTTCAGGTGATTCTGATTTGTCTCCAGAGAGAGGCCGAGCAGGAAGCGCAGAAACAGATCCCAGTCTCCATTTTTGCTACCTAAGGCCTTGTCCACTGCCTTCTTGTAGAAGTCTGACACAGGCAAGTCTGTGACTGTTGAAGGTTTGGTGAGCAGATTTTCTTGAGTGGTGTTGAATATGTGAAACACATAAAAAGCTGCCATGAACTCTTGAATGCTCAGATGAACAAAACAGAAAAATGTCTGTTGGTGCACCCCACGGTCTTCTCGATTAATCTGGGTGAAAATACCGGAGAAGACTGCAGCTTCTGTGACTTTAACACCACATCCTTCCAGGTCTTCCTCTGTAAAGACAAGAGTTCCTGTCTCTAGCCCCTCAAAGGCCAGCCTTCCCAGGGATACAACTGTGGTCTTGTTTCTTGTGTTCCAGCATGTATCAGGCTCTGAACTCTGACTCGTCTCACCGGTGCCATACTTAATATTCGCCTGCCTGCACTGTGATAACAGGAAGTGTATGTACATGTCAGTCAGAGTGCTGGGCATCTTTCCTTCTTCTTTTCTTTGCACAAAATCCTCCAGAACTTTTGATGTGAGCCAACAGAACACAGGGATGTGACACCTGGTATAAATAATCCTTGAACTCTTGACATGTGACAAGATCTTCTCTGCCAAGGCCTTGTCATCAAATCTCTTCCTGAAGTACTCCTCCTTCTGATCATCGTTGAATCCTCGCACCTCTGTAACCCGGTCAACTTTAGCAGCAGGGATGATGTTGGATGCTGCAGGTCGGGATGTGATCCAGATTTGAGCTTTGGGAAGCAGATTGCCTTGGATGAGGTTTGCCAGTAGATCCTTCACTGAGGTTTTCTTCTTCACATCTGTGCAGTGTTCACTTTCACTGAAGGTGAGATCAAGGCGACATTCATCAAATCCATCCAGGACGATCAGTATTCTGTACTTGTCATAGTCTTTTATTTCTGATGTCCTCATTTCTGGAAAGAAGCTGTGAAGAAGTTCTTCAAGGCTAATATCTTCCTCTTTTCTCAAATTCAGCTCTCGGAAATTGAGTGGAAACATGAAGAATATGTCTGAGTGGGACTTGTCTTCAGCCCAGTCCAGCATGTATTTCATTGTGGCAAATGATTTTCCAATTCCTGCCACTCCAGTGGTCAGCACACATCGAATGTCTTTAACTTTCCCAAATCAGGTTTGAAGATGGCGTGGTTCTTAATGGATGGTTCTTGTGGTTTAAACTTTGCACCTTGGATCTGTTTGGTCTCATGCTGCATATTGACCTCTCCTCTGTCCCTCTCTATGATGTACAGATCTGTGTAGATGTCATTCAGAAGAACAGAGGTTTTCTGTATGTCCATCCCATTGTCACATGGGCAAACTGCTCCTTCAGCTGAGATTTGAGTATCCATTTACTGACAAGATCAGGTTTATCTATGAGAAAAAGCAGAATTACTACAATAGTGCAGCAGCTTAACTCCAAAATATAGAGGTTTTGTGCATTTTGTGGTAAAAGCATGAAATTTGGTACACGTATAGCCAAAGGTGTTCTAAAAAGATTTGGATATGGAGGCATCCTGAATTTTCAACATGGCGCCCATGGCAGCCATTTTTCAAAATGGCCGCCAGTAACAACTGTTCTCTTAGCTTTTAGTGATAAATAATGGGAAATTTCAGACTTATTTACCATACATAGTACTTGGTAAGTGGCTTTTGCATAATTGAACATTTTCATTGAGAATTCAAAATGGCCGCCATGTTTTCAGACTGGTTAGACTATGTGGAATTATACATTTTTCTTTATGCAGAATTTGAATTTGAGAATTTCTTTGAAGCTTCCTTCCATCTCACAAGACATATTTAGAGAGGCCAAACTATCACAGGGAAGACTAATCACATTCACCTTCACAGAAACAGAGGGCCGTGCACTGCAACTGACCTTTTTTGCACTTGCACTGCCCAACGCAGCCCTTCTTGCATTTGCAAGATACAAGTTCATAACTGGACTGACCAGCATCTGGTAGGCATGTCCAGAAGGGTTCATAGTTCCCCTCAGATGTCTTTGACCAGCCCCATTCACATGGTGAAGGTAGTTCTGGAGTTGGCACTAGAACTTGACCCCACACATGGCCTCCTTGGTATAGCACTCTCCTAACATGCTCTTCTAGGGCAGCCTTGGTTGGAGGGATTAGTTGTGCATTGTGCCGTTTTGCAAATAACTTCCTCCTTGCCGTATCTATTTCTGTGCATGTGCTTTTTCGGTCATAGAGTAGGATAATAAACCTTTCAATTGTGGCCATTACCTCTTGTGGTATGTCATTTGGGGTTGAAGACACTTGCAACAGGGCATGTGTAAGCTCTGGAAACACAGCCCATACAGCCCACGCTGTCTTTTTCCCATGGCCAACAAAGCTTGATTCAGTGTCACAACCCGTCTATGCATGAAACACTGGTAACACGCGTGCTTTCATCATACATCAGTATCAACTGTTTGAATCATAATTTTATGATGGCCATTTTTGGAAAATGGCCATCATAAATTTTCTTTTTTTTTTTTGAAAATGAAAATGAAAATCATATAAAGCCCCGGTCCCCTTGGCTCGGCTCTCCCGCACTGGCACATCCTGTCCATTCAGGTGTGGCTATCTAACTACATCTAAATAAACTAAACTATCAAGAAGATGTGGGGCTAACATTAGATAGCATTTAGGAAACTAAACTACACTACCAATAAAATAACAGCACAACAGCACATTAATTACAGAAAATATGGCATTGTTAAGAGGAGTGTATTTAGCTGACACTGAACCCCATGCTGAGTTTCACAGCAGTGGTCTCACCAGTGTGCGCTGGTTGTGTTTCAACATCCACTCTATTAAATTGACAAATTCAAATGGTTCAAAATGGTTTAGTTGTTTTCATTTTGCATACTTTTGAATTTACTGTATCAAGATTTAATTCCAATAAAATAGAAAATTGATCTATTTTCTTGGAATATTAATTTAGATTTTGGCCATATGGCTGCCATCTTGAAATAAAAAGAGGTCATAGGTCACCAGTGGTCACCAGGCCAGATCAGTTGTGTGGTAGATGGAAGCCTCTGGCCAATTGCAAAATTCCAAATTTGAATTCTGCATCGTAAAAATGACAAGGCATTGAAATCACGCATATCAGACAGTGATAAAGTGATCACCTTAATACAGTCCTGGAAAAAAGTTTGGAATATTGTCTTTAGTGGTGATAGCATTTATGGGAAACATACTTTTGTGAGCATTACATTGAATGCACACATATGTGCTTGGGTGGAAAATGTGCCGGCTTGTGTCCCCTTTCAGCTCATATACACCATTATTGTTTAAATCACCTGAGCAAAATTACAGTTGGGACAAAACATGACCATCCCATTTCTGAGTGATAAACTCATGTACGCAGGCATGGGTATAAGAGCTTGTAACTTCTGTTGAGGCATGCCATTGCTCCTGTTTGTTTCCAATAATACTTCTGTGATCATGAGACGTCAACTGAGTGCCGAAGTTTGCAACCGTATCGTCAGTATGAGCCAGGCTGGAGCAAAACAGTAGGACATTGCAGCAGCTCTTGGTGTCACCCAGGGAGCCGTCTCCAAAATCCTTAAGCGACACCGCCAGGCGGGTGTGCTGACAGCTAGACCAAGGTCTGGTTTGCCACGAAAGATGAGCCAGAAAGAGGACCGGTATCTGGTGAGGCTTTGCCGCAATAGCTGTACGAAGAGTTCCAACCAGTTACGCGCTGACTGGATGAGATTCACAAATACTCCTGTCACAAGCCGCTTGGTGCAATCCAGACCGTTGTTGCTGGATATTTGGCAAGGAGACAGAAGAGGAAGCCTTTGCTACAGCCTCGACACCACCAGGCACGCTTAGCCTGGGCGCAGGAACACCTGAACTGGCAGGAGGGACACTGGCAACACGTGGTATTCAGTGATGAGTCTCGTTTTGTCGTCTACTACCAAGATGGCCATGTAATGGTGCATCGTCAGGCTCACAAGGCTCTAAACGAAGACTGCATCATGCCCAGAGTCCAAGCCGGGGGCGGTGGGGTCACCGTCTGGGGTGCTTTCCATAGTACTGGTAAATGTGACCTGCACATCTTGGATGGAAACATGAACCAGCACCGTTATCGCTGGATCCTGGAAACGAAAATGCTCCCATTTGCTCGGCAACACTTCAGGGCAAACTTTGCGTACTAAGACGACAACGCCACGCCTCACAGGACCGAGCTGATACATGGTTTTCTGGAACAGGAGGGTGTTGAGCACATGCAGTGGCCTGCCATGTTGCTGGATATGAACCCTATTGAAAACTTGTGAGCGGACGTTTCCTGTGTGTTGAATAACCTGGATGAAGCCCCAACGAACGTGGCTGAACTAACTCTTGCTGTGCTCACTTACTGGAGAGATATACCAAAACAAACTTTGACATCTCTAGTTGCAAGTATGCCATGACGTGTACACGTGTCGTACAATGCAAGGGGTGGGCACACCAAGTACTAAATTGATTTTCTGCATTGGTAGTGTTATGCTTGTTCATATTACCAAGTATTGTAGAAATATTTCAACTTTTATAAAAGTTACAGCTCTTGATAAAATACATGTGTTTGACTGAATTTCTGCACCAATTTGGTGGGGTTTCAGAATATCGTGAAAAACTCGTCTCACATAACATTCAGAAATGTTTTGGTTTGAGGAAACTATAGAAAATACATCTCAGGAACTAGTCCAAGTCAAACCAATCATTAGATAATTGACCTGAATGCAACAGACCACGCTCTTTGTGGAGATGGCCTGAAATAAACCAATATTCCAAACTTTTTTCCAGGACTGTAAATGGCAGCCATCTTGAATATTCAATGACAATTATACAAAATACATTTACCAAGTAATATGCATGGTAAATAAGTCTGAAATATCATATTGCATCCATCAGTAGTAAAAAAAACGTTTTTGATGGCGGCCATTTTGAAAAATGGCTGCCATGGGCGCCATGTTGGAAATTCATGATGCCTCCATATCCAGATCTCTTTAGGGTGCCTTTGGCTATAAGTGTACCAAATTTCATGCTTTTACCACAAAATGCACAATAATTTTGCTAATCTGCTGCACTACAAGGACAAACATGACGTTTTATTTGAGTAAAAGTTTTGGTGCAGTTATGACGATTTATATTATACAAACTAGAGCTCAGTGGAACAACAGTGCAACAAAGTACATAGTAGTGACATTAATTTTCTGTACAGGCATAACATTTTGACTGCTGACAGGATCATGGCACCTGGCATATATTACACAGCAAGTTATGATTTTGACAACTGCTAAATTGTTATGGATTAGACGACTGGGTTAGAGCATTTTTAAAACTGCAGGTCTTGTGGGGTGTTCCGGGTCTGCAGTGGTAGTTATCTATAAAAATGGGTTTAAGGAAGGAACAGCGGTCAACCACACCAGGGGTCATGAGCAGCTAAGGCTCAGTGATGCATGTGGGGAAAAAGGGTGCGTTCCAATTCCTCCCTTAACCCTCAATCTTAACCCTCAATCTCAAAAATGCGCACTCCAGCGAAGTGCAAGTGCTGTCCCAATTCTCAGAACGTTAAGTTAAGGGGCGAGAGTGAGGGCTGTACGGCCCTCAATATTGAGATTCTCCGACCCCTCCCTTGGGAGCAAGGGGTACCCAGAATGCATAGCGGATTTGAAGCAAAACAAACATGGCGTCCACACCGGTAAGGAAGGCGAGCTACAAATGTAAGTAATTTCTTTGTTAAAAGAGATGTAAATATTACGAAAAACATATTATTGTGTTAGTTTAGGCCCTGTTTTATGGATTATTTACCTCATTGTTGCATAACATTAATTTATATTTTACGATCTTTTGTCAATAGCGGCCGGTTTGAACACGCCGTGTTGCTACCATTAAACTTCGCTAACATTACAAAACGGTCATTTTTCTTGGTGGTAATGTTGTTGTTTTATCAAGATAACAGCCTATATAACATGCTTGTACCGATAATGGTATAAGATTACTGGGTTTATGTCATCTCCCTGAGCCGCAGAGTTATCTGACGATAGTTACAGGTGGTGTTCCTTTTAATATGTCCGTGGTTGTGTTATTTTTACAGATTATTTATTGTTTGATAACTCTAACAGAAGGAATAACTAACATGTAGTCCACAATAATTTCACAAAAAAGGACCTGATGGACCCGTCGATGATAGCTGCGTTTGTGGCTTATGATTAAACAGGCAGGGTCAACAGTGCAAATATAAAAAATAGTAAAGTAATGTTGTGTTTCATTTCAGGGACTACAGAGACAGCGCAGGCTCTGATTCATTTCAGGGCCAACAATGAGCAGGGGTTTTTAAGGAGCAAGCAGGCTCCGAAATAGGTCTGGGCGTGAGTAAGTTCTGGCTTATTAACTGTATTAACCTCCTATAAGTCTGCTGCTCTTTGATAATAATATGTTAATATTTACTGTACATCATCCCATGCCATTTTATGTTAATATGTGGTATATTATATTATAGCATATTATATTGTTTTTGTATATCATATTATATTATATTTTATATCTTATCTTCTATTATATTGTATTATAATATTATTATATTATCTAGCACACAAATGCTGACTAGCACACTCTGGATATTCTTATGCACCATATAGATTATTTATTGTCAGTATATTCACTATTTTGCACAAATGGTTGTATCTGCTGCTACTATTGCCACCAAACACAGGATGTCACTTTAACTTTGCAGTACTGTATTTAGCACATGCAATTGTAATTTTAAGCTTTTCTCTGCAACTGTAAATAAGCTATTCTCTTTAAAGTCTTTATATTTTGCCTATTATTTATTTCCTTGTACTTATCTCTTACTGTCTGCTCTTTGTATGTTGTTGCTGCAACAAACAAGGAGCAGCAACTTTATTTCCCCTCTGGGGATCAATAAAGTTCTATTCTATTCTATTCTATTCATAATAATAATAATGCTCGTTGACAATTGCAGCTGATGTCTAAGTGACTAGGCATTCTTTTTTTGAATATGAACTGTTCATGTTCAGGTCTATCGTTACTAGATAGGAATACACAACCTCTACATCTTTTTCTCTGATCTGTCATAACCTTACACTTATTTGTTGTTATTACACGGGCAATTCATCCAAGAAGCTGGCCTGAGGCCCACCAGGCAGCCAAAAATAGGAAAAACCTCAAAACAAGATACAAGGTAATTTGAAAATCCCTTATTCCATCCTTACAAATCTGATTTCTCAGTATGTGTAATTTGGAGCGATGATGTGCATGTTTCCTCATTCTCTTTATTTTGTTTACCTAGCCTCCTCTTGTTTGCTGTTTTCTCTCTCACAACCTCTCTTCTTGTGCTCCTGTCCTTTTTTTGAGTCTTCTCTTATCCCTCTCTCCATCATACATTCATCTTCTCCCCTTTGTGCGTTGCAGGAACTAAAATATCCGAAGACGGGATCAGGAACTGATGGTGGGGAGGACACAGCAGCTACCTGGCAATATTACCAGGACATGCACGACGTCCTGGGTGGCCGGCCGTCTATTGACCCTCCTCTGCTGGTGGCTTCATTTACCCCAGAGGACCCCACATCCCTTCTTTTGGTAAGTTTTGAAAGACTAAACAACGATCATATGTAATGTTTTTTGTTACATATACAGGTGCATCTCGATAAATTAGAATATTGTAAAAGAGTTCATTATTTTTGTCATCTATTCCATAAAGTGAAAAATATGTATTTGTACATATGTCTATTTTTTTCACTCTCTGAAGTAACAGACCAAGAAACTCTGGACTTTTTCATGACATTGTAATTTATCAGTATGCACCTGTATGTGACTCATGGCCATGTCACCCAGCTCCTTTCTCTTTTATTTTCTCAGGAGATGTAAAGTTTGAATTTTATATTTTAATAAAAAAATTGAGTTTTATCAGACTGCTGGCATAAGTGAGCTTATGTAATTATTCTAGATTGTTTCACGTAGCAAAGTTACAAAAACTATTAGAAACAAACAAATTACTGGTAAATTTATATCAACATATTCATTTTAACAAATCTTCTTCTTCTTCTGACTTCACACACTAAACACCGCGTTGGCATAACGCTGCCCCCTACAGTCTGAAGACATATCTGCATTTAAGTGGTGTCCCATTTCTAAGTCACAACATAGCCCTTAACACTTGGTTTTGAGGACTAAGACTGAGGGTTGAGATTGAGGGTTGAGATAGGAATTGGAATTGGCCCAAAGACTGGCCCAGGTGGTCTGACCTAACAGTTGAGCTGCTGTAGCTCAAAGAAGTTAATGTTGCAACTAATAGAAAGGTGTCAGAGTTAGGCTTGGGTGGTATCCAAATGTTGATACTGTCAAGCTTCCTCCCACAATTTACAAATTGCCTTGTCAGTATTTACTGCCTCTTCTTTCATGTTTGCTTGGAACCCAAATGACTCCCAAACTGCAGAAGTTAACTAATTAAACTATTCAAATAAAAATGAAAATGCTACCACACATAAGCGCATCCGGACAAAGAATACATTTTTTGCATGAAATGACTTTTAATATTTAATCCTTATCTCATATAAATGCATTGCATTTTTTTCATGGTGGCATTGAAACTGATACCGTTGGTATTCTTAAACCCAGGCGGTATAGGGTATTACAGTCCAAGTCTAGTCAGAATACACATAAGCATAACAGTTGGTTGTGTATGGTGCTGCAGATAAGTCAGGGTAACCATGCTGATCTCTGTCTACCACCAAAAGCAACAACAATGGGTATCTGATCATGAGAATTGAACCACAGAGTAATGGAAGAAGGGGGCCTGGTCTGATGAATCATGTTTTCTTTAACATTATGTGGATGGCCCAGTGCATGTGCATGTGCAACCTGGGAAGCACACCAACACCAGGTTACACTATGGAAAGTAGAGCTAGTGGAGGCAGTGTGGTGCTCTGGTCAATGTTCTGCTGGGAAACCTTGGGTCCTGCCATCCATGTGGATGTTTCTTTGACACATAGCACCTACCTAAGCATTGTAGCAGACCATGTACACCCTTTGATAGAAACGCTATTCTCTGATGGCAGTGGCACCTGTCAGAAGGATGATGCACCCTGCCACAGAACAATGGTTTCAGACAACAACCCGTTTGAGGCATTGACTTTGCCTCCAAATTCTCAATCCAATTTCCTATCTGTGGGTTGTACTGGACAAAAAAGTCCGATCCATGGAGGCCCCACCTTGCAACTTCTGGGCTTACAGGATCAGCTGCGAACATGTTGGTGCCAATTACCACAGCAATCCATTGGGAGCCTTGTGAAATCCATGCATCGACAGTTTAGGGCTGTTTTGGCAGCAAAAAGGTGACCAACACAATATTAGGCAGGTGGTCTTAATGTAATGCCTGATTGCTGTGTACAGACACACAAGTGAAGGCCTGAAAAAAAAAATCTGAAATGTGACATTGGGTGGTCTGGGGCTGTGGACTGAAAAGAGACCCTCTTTTGAAGTCCACTGTGTTATAGTATTGTAATTTTACCAATAGGTGGAACTGTTTACTCTTTCTTTCTTCAGCTTATCAGCTGTCATGTTGTTGTCTTTACAAGCTGAATGAAAAGCGAAACAGGTTATCGGCCCATATATATGGGGCGCCGATTGTAAAGTTGCACACACTGCAAATAACAACATTTCTCCACATTTAGCTCTAAAACATCACTTTTTTCTGCATATTTCATATATGTAAATATTTTACAATGATTTCTAAATATTTAGTTAAGATTGCTAATATTTAGAAATGTTAGCAAATATTAACAAATCTTTGCTCAAGATTTACAAATCTTGACAAAATATTTGTCCTAATTAGCCTGTCCACCTGTGGGATGTTCCAGATTGGTGTTTGATAAGCATTCCTAAGTCTTTTCTGCCACCTGTCCCAACTTATATGGAACGTGTTAAAGCCATCAAATTCAAAATTAGTGATCATTTGCAAAAATCAATAAAATTAATCCGTTTTAACATTAAATATATTGTCATTTTAATGTATTCAACTGAAGATAGAGGTCAAAGGATTTGTAAATCATTGTATTCTGTTTTTATTTACAATTTACACATTGTCCCAACTTCATTGGAATTGGGTTTTGTACATACATGGAAAAAATTTAACTCTACAAGGAATGGGAACACAAAGAGCTGATGGACTATATCAGCTTAATGTTCAAGAGCTTGCCTGTCTGTCATAGTGCGTCAGGAGCAGACAGTTTATGGCACCAGCATTTTGGTCACACTACCAAGCTGAAGGAACTAAAAGGTCTGGAGAATGAGATAACCATGGAAACAGATGAGAGTGGAACACAAGGTGAGGTCACCACTGATGGCACTGTCAGGACAAGCAGCAGAATCAGAAAGTCTCCAAAGATATGGAAATGATGAGTGTGCTGATAACAGTTACTGTTGATCATTATGCCAATATGTGTCGTGTGACAGAGCCACTCTCACTGAAAGAGGCAATGGAGAGTCCTAAT
The DNA here is from genome assembly GCA_037902135.1 of Cetoscarus ocellatus. Lineage (NCBI taxonomy): Eukaryota > Metazoa > Chordata > Actinopteri > Labriformes > Labridae > Cetoscarus > Cetoscarus ocellatus. The sequence goes on from JBAMNC010002561.1 coordinate 16,493, forward strand.
GCAAAAGACTGGCAGGAGGCGGCTGACTTGGAATATGAGTCACTGCTGGAAAATTGGACTTGGGACCTAGTGAATTTACCATTAAGAAAGGCAGTAGGATCAAGATGGGTATTCAAAGTCAAACATCATAGTGATGGAAGAGTGGAGCGATACAAGTGCAGGCTCGTTGCCAAGGGCTACTCACAGTCGTATGGTGCTGACTATGAAGAGGCATTTTCACTTGTGGTATGATGCAGCTCTTCTTGTACATTACTGTCCTTTGCTATTCAAAATAATCTTCCTGGGTATCAGATAGACATCGTAACTGCATTCCTCAATGGACACCTGGAAGAAGAAATCTACATGGAGCAACCAGAAGGATACATCAAACACTTAAGCAGTCTCCTTGTTGCTGGAGCAAGACTTTCATAGAGTCCATAATGAAACTTGGATTCAAGAGCACAGTGTGTTTGTGAGATCATGACAACTTAAGATACTAGCAGCTTACGTGGATAATCTAATTCTGATAAAAGAGTCTACTGAGAGCACGAATGAGCTAAAAGCGTCTCTCAAGGAGCACTACAAGATGAAAAACATGGCTGAGCTGACCTATATCCTGGACATCTCTGTGGTTCAAGACAAAAAGAAGAACTGAGTCTTTCATCATCAGAAGCACTACATTGAAGCCATTCTTCAGAAATATGGAATGGATAATGCAAATCCTGTAGCAACTCCTGCTGATGCCAATGTCAAACTGCAGAAAAGTGATGGTGTTAGTAAGCCAGTACACCAACAGAACTATCAGTCAGTGGTTGGAAGTTTGCTGTATGCTGCAATGGTCACAAGACCAGACAAAGCAAAAGCTGTGAGTGCTGTGTCAAAGTTCAATGCAAATCCCGATGTTGCACATCTGACGGCTGTGAAGAGGATATTTAGATACCTGAAAGGAACAATCGACCTTGTTCTCAAGTATGAGCGGTCAGATTCTGGAGCTTCGACCGGATTCTCAGATACTGACTGGGCTGGTGATCAGGATGACCACCGCTCGACAACAGGCAACATGTTTCTATTGAGTGAGGGAGCATTGAGTTGGCTGAGTACAAAACAAGCAACAGTTGCACTTTCAACAGTAGAAGGTAAGTATGTTACACTCAGTCTAGCTGCACAAGAAGGTATCTGGGTGAGACGTTTGCTGTGTGATCTTGGAATGAAGGCCAAACCCACAGTGATCCTGGAAGACAACAAAGAAGCCATCGCAATCGCGAAGAATCCTGTCGATCCTTCCATAACTAAACACATAGACATTCGCTACCACTACATTCGTGAATGTGTCCAGAATGGACAAATAGAACTGCAGTATTGTCCAACAAATGACATGAAAGGGAACATCTTGACCAAGCCTTTGACTAAACAGAGGTTTGAAAAACTAAGGGGAGCTATTGGACCTCTATCTCAGTAAGAGTGGTGTTTGTCGTTGACACCAAATGCTGCCTGATCAAAGCAAGTTTGAAAACATGTGAAAAAGAGTTCCAGTAAGATTAATGTCAACAAAAACATAAAGGTAGTTTCAGAAGCTAACTATGATTGTAACAGTGTTTTAAGACAATTGAGAAGAGTTTAAGTAAAAATGACAAGTTTTGTCTTTAAAAAGGTGATGAAGCCTTTTTTTATGTTTAACAATTTGGTTTCTGGTCTTCTTGTGAAGGAGAACACAGCTCAGTATTATTATTTAAAGGTTCTAAATACCATTGTAAAGTTAATTGGGTGTGTTGTAATATCATAATTTTACCATTAGATGGCACTGTTTACTCTTTCTTTCTTCAGCTTATCAGCTGTCATGTTGTTCTCTGTACACACTGAATTAAAAACTCAGGTTAAAACTTGCAACCCATTACAAGTTTCGACCCTGCACAAAATTATGAGATTGATTGCAGTTCCCCGGTATGATGCAAAGCAAACATTTTGCACAGTAGTCAACTGGACAGATGGTTAATAAAGACCTATAACAATGTAGGTAATTGCAAGCCAGCTCTCTCTCGTTGCTTCTCTTTATCATATCATCTTCTACTGCTTATCTTTCCAGGTATTTCAGCTTATCTTCATGGAAAAGAGTTGCTCAACTGTACTGTGATTTGTTTTTCGATATGCTTTGATAAGCTATTGCTGGATCATGTCAGAAACCAGAGACCAGAAATTGAACCGTCTGTTCTCTGCACCTTGTCTACTAACCATGTGCTGTTTTGCAGGTTGCCATATCTTCACAAAAAAGGGTTATTGTTAGAATGTGAAGCCAAATGAACAGCACCTTTATTTTTAAAAATGGTGTGTTTGAGTCTGGTGTTGATGTACTTGTATGACTCTTATAGTGAGGATACCCTAATTAGTGATCAGAAATGTCTCGTTACTTTGCATCACATGAAACCTCACCAAGAAAGTGCCAGTTAACATGTATGATACCCAATGGAAAAGCAAAACAGCTCAGTAAAAGTCAAGTCAAAGTCTGACTGGAAGTGGTTGTCTGTCTCTATGTCAGATTGACTGACCACAGGTCCAGAGTGTCCCTGCAGAATATAGACAGGCCTCCCATCAATCAAACTTCATGTCTTGTATATGAATGTTTTTGTTAGATATTCACAGTAATTTGTGTGATTTTAATTTGGGAAGCACTTTTGGAGACTGTTTTGTAGAGTGTGACAGCATACTGCTAACAGGATAAAGATGAATGACTGAATCAGGAAAAGGGTAGTGACTGGTTTTCTCATTAACCCTGTGCACCTTTTATGTGGTTTCTACCTGTTTTGTTTTTTTTATTCAATTTTGTTCATTTTTTTAAAGTTGTACCTTTTTATGCTTGTAGGGATGTTATTTCTTTGTTATCCCTCTTTAACTTACGTCTTATTTCTGTCCTCCTGTCCACACAGGTATCGGGCAACTTGTGAGCTGCTGAGTGTTGGGAGGTTATCCAGAGCTGAGCAGAGGGAAGCAGGTCTCCTCTGATGAGGTTTGTCAGTAACACATGTACTGAGGCTGGCTCCTGCACATCACTCACAGTTTCCTCTTTGTCAAAGTCAAAAGCTGGTTGAAAAGCATCCAACCCATCCAGGACAAACAGAACTTTGAGCTGGTCAAAGTTGGAGATAACTATTTCTTTAGTTTCCTTGAAGAAATGGTTGAGTAGTTCCAGCAGGTTGACTTCCTTCTCTCTTATCATGTTAAGCTCAGAGAAGTTCAGTGGAAATATAACTTCATCATCAGCTTTGGTTCTCCTCCTGACAGTGTCTTCAATCCACGAGAAGACTGAGCTGTCTGACTCTTTAGCCCACTCTTTTATGAAGCTTTCAGTGTGGAAAGTTTTTCCAATTCCACTCACACCAACAGTCAGCACATTTCTTATTTCTTTTCCATCTTTTTCTTTGAAGGTATCAGAAACATTATTCACTCGAGTCACTGTTGTGACCACTGTACATTTGTTGTTTTCTTCATTTGTTTCACTTGTCCTCTCCTCCTCCCTCATGATGTGTTCTGTGCTTTCCTGGTTGGCGTGATTCATATCTCCATCTTTAATGGTTTCTCCAAAGCTTTGTCTGAGGGCTGATATCAGCCTCTTCCGCCGCTCCAAGGTCTCTGAAAACAAGCAAAAAAAGTTCAGCACGAATTGGTGAGTAGGGATTCAATAAGTATCAACCTTATCAAAAGAAACTACATAAATTGTGAGCAAGATAAAAGTAATTGCCACATACAACAAAAAGACTGAAAAAGGTGGACTGCCCTGAGGTTACTGTTTTTCTGTGGGAATTCATTCTATGGAGCATTCATGAGTTCAGGCATTGATGTCGTATAAGAAGGCCTGGCTCCCAATCTAAGTTCCTGTTCATCCTAAAGCTGCTTGGTAGGGTTTAGGTCAGGGCTCTTCCACACTGAACTCCTCAATCATGTCTTTATAGTCCTTTCTTTGTGCACTGATGCTTAACCATGTTGAAATGGAAA
>JBAMNC010002562.1:0-20143 GCA_037902135.1 Cetoscarus ocellatus
TTATTTGTCATAGACATAGAGTAACTTTGAGACGCTCCCTCTCGCTTCATCACAGCTGGTTGGCCGTCTTTCATGGAGAAGTTGCTGTAAACATACAAAAGCTAGAAAGCACTCGGAGAGCAAAAACCTGCCAGGGTAGCTCACATATGTCTGTTACATCTATAAGCAATAGCTCCATGATAAAGTTACCATTATAATATGATTCATGACCCTGAAAACCCACACCTAGCACTCTGAATCATGTTGATATCATTATTAGTTAGACAGTTATTGAGCAAAAAACACTGTTCACTAATGGAGGTTATCTGGATCACCCCTAAAATCTAACCATTTTTAAGTTATGCCATTACTAACATCTCCTGAGGATTTCAGCAAAATCCGTCCAGTAGTTTTTGTGTAATCTTGTAAACAAACAGACAGACAGACAAACATACAAACAGACCAACAGACAAACGGACAAACAGCCAAACAGCCAAACAGGCAGATAAACAAACAGACCAACACACGAACAAACAAACAAACAGACAAACAAACAGACAGACGGACAAACAGACGGACATACAAACAGACCAACAGACAGACAAACAAAAAAAGACAAACGGACAGACAAACAGTAAAACAAACAAACAGACAGACAAACAGACGAACAAACAAACAGACAAACAAACAGACAAACAAACAAACAGACAAACAAACAAACAGACAAACAAACAGACAGACGGACAAACAAACAGACCAACACACGAACAAACAAACAAACAGACAAACAAACAGACAGACGGACAAACAGACGGACAAACAAACAGACCAACAGACAGACAAACAAAAAAAGACAAACGGACAGACAAACAGTAAAACAAACAAACAGACAGACAGACAGACGAACAAACAAACAGACAAACAAACAGACAAACAAACAAACAGACAAACAAACAGACAGACGGACAAACAGACGGACAAACAAACAGACCAACAGACAGACAAACAAAAAAAGACAAACGGACAGACAAACAGTAAAACAAACAAACAGACAGACAAACAGACGAACAAACAAACAGACAAACAAACAGACAGACAGACAGACTGACAAACAAACAAACAAACAGACAGACGGACAAACAGACAGACAAACAGACGAACAAACAAACAGACAAACAAACAAACAGACAGACGGACAAACAGACGGACAAACAAACAGACAGACAAACAGACGAACAAACAAACAGACAAACAAACAGACAGACAGACAGACTGACAAACAAACAGACAGACAAACAGACGAACAAACAGACAAACAAACAAACAGACAGACAGACGGACAAACAAACAGACAAACAAACAAACAGACAGACAGACAGACTGACAAACAAACAGACAGACGGACAAACAGACGGGCAAACAAACAGACCAACAGACAGACAAACAAAAAAAGACAAACGGACAGACAAACAGTAAAACAAACAAACAGACAGACAAACAGACGAACAAACAAACAGACAGACAAACAGACGAACAAACAAACAGACAAACAAACAGACAGACAGACAGACTGACAAACAAACAGACAGACAAACAGACGAACAAACAGACAAACAAACAAACAGACAGACAGACGGACAAACAAACAAAAAAAGACAAACGGACAGACAAACAAACAAACAGACAGACAGACAGACTGACAAACAAACAGACAGACGGACAGACGGACAAACGGGGCCAAAATCATAACCTCCTTGGTGGAGGTTATGATTCTGGAGCTCCCTGCGCTGGAATGATTCATAAATCAAAGATGTCCGCCCTCACCCGCTCCTCGTGACCAGACACTGTCGGAGGCCGAGCTTGCGGAAGATGTCGACCACCGTCTCCATGGGCGTGTGGTCGGTAACGGTGAAGGGCGAGAGGTTGAGGATGCGGCGCAGCTTCAGCGGCTGAGGGTTGCTGGCGGGCAGCTGTGGTGCGTCCTCGGTGAAGTAGACCACGGAGCTGCTCACCACGCCGTCCTGTTTCTGACGGGCGTTTTCTGCAGACGGACAGGAGAGGCTGGTCAAACACAAAACATAATAACATAACAAATGTTTCTGCGGGTTATCGAGCTCACTGATGGCGAGGGTCAGATCTCGACGCTGGACGAAGCCAATCAGCCGCTCTGACTCTCTGGACACAACCACGGGGAAGCCATTGTAGTCCGTGTCTTTGATGAGCGTTTCCACGTCCTCCACTGTGGTGCTGTCCTGGGTCAGGACGGCCAGAGGGGGGTCATTCCTGCGAGGCCTCATCACGTCCGTGGCCAGGGTGCGGTGGGTGAACTCGTCTCTGACATCCAGATAAGGGTAACCGTTGAGCTGGATGTGAGACTCGTAGATTCCCTCCTTTCCGAAAGCATCCGCCACCCACTTACTGGTGACAGCGGCGGCCATCAGCGGGACGATGTACTCCAGGCCGCCTGTGAGCTCGAACATGATGACCACCAGAGAGACGGTCATCCTGGTCACGCCACCTACAAGGACACAAGCAGTTTACTTCAGGGCTGGTAAGGTACGGTAAATATGAGTTAATAAAATTGACACTAAAAAAAGTGAGTCTATCAAACATGGCAGAACAAACCACTTTCACCCCCAAACACTTTTTTATTCAGGCCAATAAAGAAATGTCCATCTCTCGAACACGTCATGTACATCCCTTTGTGAAACTGTCATCATACCGAGCCCACATAAACGCATCACAAAGCACAGTGTACACATGTTGTTCAGCTGATCCAGCTGATTAGCTTTTGTTACCTCAGCCAAGGAGGTTATGTTTTTTGCCAGCGTTTGTTTGTTTGTTAGCAAGACTACGCAGAAACTACTGGACGGATTTTGCTGAAATTTTCTGGAGATGTTGGTAATGGCCCAACTTAGAAATGATTGGATTTTGGTGGTCATACATATATTTGTTGGATCTCAAAATTAAAAAAAATCCCATAAGTTAGCATTGGGTGGAATTTTAAAAAAGATCATAACTGCCATTTCTTAACGGATTCGCCTCCAGTTTCACAGGATAATATGGGGTCCATGTCTCTATCACCAAGGTAAATTTCATCTGGATCTGATCCAGATTGACATCACAAAAAACAGTGAACTTTATAATGGGAAATCCCACTGACGACATACAATAATTCAAATAAAATCAAAACATTAGGTGATGTTCCCAAAACTTGTGTTCATACGGGATAACAACCTCCACGTATGTGCTGAGTTTGGTCTGGATCCTGGCTCTGTTCTGGATCTGGTGATCCAGAATTGTATCTTATACAGGGGTTGTGGAAAAGCCACTGCTGAACTGAGCTGCTTGGTGGAGGTCTGTGCCCTCTGAGTGCTTTTCTAGTTTTTACTTATTATTTCGATATTTACTGAGACAGACAGAGGCGCCATATGTAATTAAACATGTTTCCTCACCAAGACAGGCAGCCGCTCCCACCATGGCGTACAGTCCAGGTGTGACACAGTCCGCACCGGGCCGGCACCAGTTCTTGAAGATAATCCAGTCGTGGTGGTGGTAGGCCATCTGCTCCACAGCGATCCCCACGATCCGACCTGCAATGGCCCCGACCGCCATGCTGGGAATGAAGAGACCCGACGGGATCTAAGGACCAAGAAGGTAAAGGTTCCTTCAGATCTATACCAGACGGTTCAGGATATTCTTTCACCAACGGTTTGGTAAATCATCATCAAAAGGGAAGCTTGTCATATTTACTCGAATCCAGGTTTCAGGGATAAAAATATTAGTTTAATGTTAAAATAGCCCAAAACAACCAAAATCCTGTAGACTGAATACTCAGAAATCATCCTGGTCACTCATACAAAACATTGTCTAGATCAGGGAGAAGAGGCCTGGACTTGAACCCCATTTGAAGGCTGCAGAGTCCTGTACTTAGGACTTTCTACTAGGGCTGAACAATATATCGTTATCGTATCGATATCGAGATATGAACATTCACAATATTAATATCGAAAAGCAACAATACAAACGATATAGATTTCCCCCACGCTAAAACTGCACTTTCCACATTCTTTTGTATTATGATGGTTTTATTTTTCTGAAAAATGCTTGGTTTTCACCGAACCCGTTGTCATATCGTATCGTATCGATATTGAGATATCTGGCATGAATATCGAGATATGAAATTTTGTCCATATCGTTCAGCCCTACTTTCTACACCAGTGATTTTCAATTGGTGGATCGTGACCCAAAAGAAGGTCACAGACCCTTTTCCAGTGGGTCACGAGCCTTTGCCCGAGCAACAAAAATGTTATGAAAAAAATCCTGCTGTTTTATTTTGACGGAGATTTTTTTAATGCAGTGGAGTGCCGTCTATTCACACTCCTTACAGTGAATTGACACACGTTTTAATAAAAAGGTGTTAGTTATTAGGGACGCAAGATATCATTTTGATATCAGCATTGGCCAATATCAGCCTAAAAACTTAAGTATTGTATCGGCTGCTATTGAAATTTTTGCAGATATTTACAGCAGATACGTCAGATGGAATATTGGCAAAGAGTTAAATGCTGTTTTTCTTGTTTTACATCTGTTCCTCACAAAAATATACTGTAACACTGAAAGAAACAAGTCCATTTTTGGTAAGTACTGAGCTTGAGCTCTTGTCCAGAAATATTAGTATCAGCAATAATGAATTCAAAAATATTGGCATATCAGATATTGGCAAAAACCCAATATCGTGCATCCCTTTGTTATATATAATAAATAAGTAGGCTGTCAGCTAAAGTGACATGTTTTTAAGCCTGTTAAAAATGGCTGAAGTGACTGAAGTGTTTTGTGTGTTGTGACTGCCTCAAGTTATCAAAACAGAGCTGTTCAGTATGTATCCACTGATGCAGGGTTATCGCAGCTACAGTTACATTTGTATTCTGGAAACCTTGTGTCCCCAAGACGCACGTTTTGCTTTAACTTAAAAAGCAGCCAATTGAGAGTAAAAGGGGAATAATTCCTTCTCTTGCATCGCCACATGCTGGCGTTTTGGTTTCTCATTAAACTTGTTTTAGTGTTGGCATTTTGTGATATTTTCAACTATCTCCGGTTAAAACTGCCACAGCTTTTTATTAAATAAAAGTGAGAAGTTGTAAATTTTCCTCAATCTGGGTCGCAGCTTGACATTAAGGGGTGATGGAGGGTCCCAGTCTGAGACTACAAAAACATACTCCTCATACTGACCTTCATGCCAAAGGTGAAGATAGTGATGACGATCTTAAAGACCAGAGCGAGGGCGAGCTGCCACAAGGCGTTGTACACTCCAGGTCCAGCCGGCCGGTCTGGGATGTCGTCCACGGGTCGGCTCATGTTCGGGTTATTGATGTAGTCGCAGAGCTGTGAGGACTCCAGCGCCCCGCAGTCATTGAAGAGCTCAGAGATCAGCTCACTGGTGCTGCGGCGGGTGTACGGGTTTGGATACGCCAGCACAGCGGTGATTCCCGTCACAGCAATGACTTCCAGGACTGGGTACTTCCCCAGCTGGGTGGTCTTCCTCCGCCGGCACCAGGCGATGTTGGCCCGGATGAAGAGGGTCCCCCAGAGACCGCCAAACACGCCCAGGAGAATGAACGGGACGAGCTCGGCCATGTACCAGGGCGTGTGGTACTCCACGTAGAAGAGGACCAGGCGGCTGTTTCCAAACGGGTTGATGGAGCGCAGGGTAAAGGCGGCAACCAGGGCGGCGAAGAACGAACGCCATAAAGTCTTTAAGGGGAAGTAATAGCTGACCTGCAGGAGAGATAAAGGATAATAATCAGTCAGAGCAACATGGAGAAAAAGTGAGACCTGACATAAACCAGGAGACAGCCTGGGAGACGAAGGGGAACTCCAGAACAGTGTTAATTTAGTTGATTAATTATTTTCTTCATAGTTTTCATCAACAACCTTTTTTCCACTGACGAAAACTAGACAGTAACTCATAAAAACAAGTGCACATGGACAAAAACTCAAACTAAATTAACTGACATTTTCATCAACAAATAAAAACTAGACTAAAATGTCTGACAGAGACTTAATCCAATCAGACCTGATCTGGTCATGTAGAAAGTAGAGACAAGTTAGGAATATATCCAATCACAGCTACTTTGGTTGTGTGGAAAGGTTGGATGAGTTCAGAGGGACATCCAATCACAGCTGCCTTAGCTTGGTGGTGGTGGGATAAGTTGTGGAGCGATCCAATCAGAGCTCCTCTCTTTATGAATTGATATATTCATGTAGAGCAGGTTCACAGGTTGTTTCTGTTCATTTATACATTCAGACTTTACTAGCATTCAATAAAGGGTTATTAGATGTTTCAATTTATCCAAGTGTAAAACATGACTTCAGAAATTCAAGGAAACATAAAAATGCCTTACCCTTTACACTTCATATTTTAGTCGACTAAATTTACAGCAGATTTCATCGACTAAAATGTTGTGAAATTTCATCAACGAAAACTAGACTAAAATTAAAACAATTTAGAGACTAAATTATGACTAAAACTAAAACACATTTTAAGCAAAAGACCATAACTAAAAGTAAATTAAAAAGTGCTGTCAACATTAACACTGTACCAGAAACAAGGCCCCAAATCAGCAATATCTTGACAGGTTAAAATCTCCTTACTTTAACTTGATCCAATGTGAAATTAATGACTCTTGTTGCATTGAGACACCTAAAAATTCAAGTTTCATTGATAGTCCAACAACTTGTGTGAGCAGGATTGTTGACAAACCTCCTCCAGGCTGAACAGGACTCCTCCAATGGGCGCTCCAAAGGCCACGGATACTCCAGCCGCCGCTGCAGCAGACAACACCTGAAGGAAAGAGACGGTTTGTCTGGCTCTGATTCTTCTTCTGGTGTTTTCTTTGATTTATTAGCAAACAGCATCACAAGCTGCGTACCTCTCTGCGCTTGCCCTCGTTCTTGCTGTACTTGGAAAAGAGGCTGCAGAAGAGGTTTCCACAGCAACAGGCCACATGGACCAGAGGACCCTCTTTCCCCAGACTGAGACCAGATGATACAGCCAGAACCAGGGTGACGGTCTTTATCAGCAGGGTCCATTTCCCCAGGTAACCCCTGATGATGAAGCCGCTGAGGATTGTCTTGATCTGCACGGACGAAACACAAACATGTCGATTTTTACTTCAGCAAAATTAGAAATTACAAAAGCAGCATTGAAGCAGCACCAACAAATCACATTCAAACCTTGCATTATGGGTTTAAAGTCTCTGTGTTTGTTACCTCAGGGATTCCTGAACCGCAGGCATACGGAGCAAACACTCGCACCAGGGACACGGCCAGGAAGGAAAACAGCAGAGCCCACAGAATGTAGAGGAAGTAGTTCAACACGTACGCTCCGGCTCCCTGAAAAAGAAGCCGAATGGCAATAATTCAGCACAGTTGTCATTTAACAAACCATTTTCTCTGATTTTTTTCTAGAATGTCCTGCTTCTATCAGTGAACAAGCCAAGGAGCCTTCTTCCCTTTCTAACTGCATTTTTATGTCAGTCTTAATTCTCATGGTTTTACAGCTCACTTAGAGTCTTCACTTTATTTTAAAGATCATGACAACCTTCTGTTCATCTCTTTTTCTCAGACATTCCTCTGAATAAACCCCACTGTTCCTCGTAAGAGAGCAAATATGTCAACAGTACTGAGATAAAACAATGCAGCTGGTTGTCAAACTCCCACTCATCTGTCCACTGAGCCTCAGGTCTGACCTCGGCGTGGCCGGTCATCAGCTCAGCCCACTTTTGCCACTGCGGACACTTGTCTCTGTCGTCAAACGTGGTCTCGTTGGACGTCCAGCAGCACTGCTCGTGGCTGTACCAGAAGGCTGACAGACACACACCTTCCTTCAGGTCTGTCATCCAGTCCACGGCGAGGTCGATCACTCCAGCCAGCGTACCTGCAGAGAACAGGACACCTTAGAACGCCTCCAAGAAAAAGACAGTCAATATAACATGAGGCTTCAACTATTTACTCTAGGTGATTAAGCAGATAAATCTTAATTTAGAAGGAATAACACAAAAAATCAAATTTCTTTGGACCCAAAGATCATTGGGTACATATCCAGCTAGTTATAAAATAACTAATAAACGCCAAATAGTTTCAGAAATGGTTTTGTTACTTTCTAAAAGAATTATTGCTCTAGCATGGAAAAGAGAAGCTAGGCCTCGGTTGAGTACCTAGACATCTGAATTATCTACAACTCTTCTCTTAGGTCACATATACCATCAGAGGTAAACAAGCAACCTTTAGTAATATCTGGGGCCCCTTCATTTCTTGAAAAAAATGATTTAACTGATATAAATATGTCTTTATTATTTACATGTTTGTGGATTTTTTAATATATTCACTTATTTATTGATTCAGTCATTTACATTGGGTCAGCTGTTGTGTGTTATACGTTTGTCTAAACGATCCAAGGCTTACAGCTGGACAAGTACTGTTGTCTTGTATGTTTGAAGATTTTCTGTAGGTATGTTAACACGTATGAGTTTTAATGCTACAAAACAAAAAAGATATTGTCGGGAAAAAAACAAAAATCACATCTAAAACATGAATGTGCTGATTTTCTTAAGTTCCACTCTTATAAACAGCTAGTTCAGCACATTCATGTTTTAAATGTAATTTTTTTCCAACAATATCTTATCAGTATGAGTAAAATCCCTGAAGTGCTACCATTTCTTTTGTAAATGTGCTACTTCTGTGAACTTATTAAAAGCCATTCAAATTTGAATTTCAGTGTGTTTCTTCAACCTCTGCAGTCAGATTTTCACTTTATAAAGATGGTCTTTTAGCGGCTAACACTCAATTAAGAAGCAGAATCAGTTCACATAACGATACATCTCGTCTTCCAACCTGAGAGGAGTCCAATGAGCAGCATCACCACCCATCCTGACCAGGCGTCCAGCAGGCTTTTGATCAGCTCCCAGATGGACTCTTTGCTCTTACTGGTGATCTGATGAAAGGACAGCAAGAGGAAATTCATGTTTGTGAGTCAGACTTTGTCACTGACTCATTTAGACTCTCAGGTAGATCAGAACTGAGCTTTTGCAATTAGCTGATGCAAGAGTTTCCTTCTGCTGCAGACATGAAACTGCACAAGGATCTATTCATTAAAAATATGTGTAACCAAACAGGACAATAGTTCAGCAGCTCCTTAAAATCTCAACCACACCTGACGGTAAACTTCAGTCTGATCTAAAACTGTCCCAGGTTTCATCAATCACAGCTTTTGAAATGACATACCATACGAGTGGGAAACAGGCAAAAGAAAACCTGGTCTGACCTTGCGATGGCGGTCTGTGTCTCTGGATTTCTCCCTCAGCCAGTCGATGGTGTGGAAGTCTTCATACGTGCCCACGTCGGGGAAAGGCTCGTCCAAGAAGTCCATCAGGTTCCCCGCTCCGTTCATCTCCTCTGTGGGAGTGGCACTGCTGACACCTGATGGAGACCAGCACGAAAATCAATTATTTTAACTGAGTTACTGAAAATGACTTACACTATAAAGGAGAAGAGCATTAAGAGCCTTTTACCCACAAAATTACTTGTATGTACAAACTATTTACCATTGTATCTGGACGAATATATCCTGTTTTGCAGGTAAAGGATCATAACTCTAAATACTGATCTGATTTTTATTTCTCTTCTGATTGTCCACTTCGACTCATTGACAGAAATAAAGTATAAACACTTTGATTTGTGCAAGGAGCATCACCTTACAGCATTTTAACCTCTGCCTGAAATATTTGCACTGTACTTTAACTCATAAAAACTAATAACTATATTGGAAACTTCTTTTTAAAGAAATAAACATGCAATAAAATTCATAACATTTACTAACCAGCTACATGCATTATTTAATCAATGTTAATCGGAAGACATTAATCTGTTGTTTAATTTAAATATCTGAGAGAATCATCCTTAAGACATTCACCAGTGATCAGGGATGACCTTAAATGTGTAATATTAATATTCTGATAACAACATTAAGGCAGACCAGGGAGCACTGAGTATGATGCAGACAGAATAAATAAGTGCTCCTCTAAACGGCATCTCTGACGCACATGCTTCACTTTTGTACGTTCATACGCGCACAGAGACCATGACAGTTAGATAAGATGCCTCTAGATGACTCCAAATAAAGCAGCTAATGTGGTAAATACAGCAGAGAGGACCTGATGTACCTGTGCTGTACGTTAGCAGCTAAAGCTAACTGTCTCCACAGTCTCAGGCTAACTACATTAGCTCCATGAAGTCGTCATTTACCTTCGCCTGCCTCCATGTTTACAGTCCGTCCTGATGCTTAAGGACGAAATAAAATTACAGTAAACGACTTTAGTATTCAATGTCGACCCCCTTTTTCATTTTGTCTTTCTTACAAGGCGAGAAGAGACGTCTCGTATCTATAAGTCAACAGCAGGATTCACGCAGCGCTCCCGTTCGTGCTGACAGTCTCGCGATACTTCAGGAGATCACTTCGGTCTCAGACTGTCCTTCCAGAGAAACTCTGGTCTGAACTACAGGGTCTATATTTTTAATTATACATGTGTATTTATTCAATTCTGGGGTTAAATAGTTTCACCAAAGCCGTGATAAAAACTGCAAATATCAGAACATTCTGTAACTTCACACACTTTATTATCTACATTTTTGATTACTGTACTGGATGTGTAAAGAATATATTTATTATGTGTTGAGGATACTCATGAACTTAAACAGTTCTAATTGCCTCAGAAAAAAAAGAACAGATCAAAGCTTTTGATTAACTTCAGTTCTGATGAAAACCACATGATACTTATCTTGAGGGTTTTATCCAGTGAGCTGCTACTTTGCTCCCATATCATAGTTTTAACTCCTGTAATTCAGGATATTTTCTGCTATTATAGTTTTTGTTTGTTCGTTTGTAGTTGTTTTTTTTATTTTTGTAAATATGCATGTAGGATCAAATCACTCTCAACCAGAATCAAGGTAAAGACATCTTATTGGGACAACCTGGGATATCAGAATACTTATGCTGTTATGTCAAATTAATCAGGATGCACAGTATTGGATTTTTTGCTGGTATCTGATATGTCGATATTTCTAAACTCATTATAACATATTTTGTGTCAAGAACACAAAATCTCTATTTAACTTTAATGACCCTATTGCCAACAAGCAAGGGGAAAATGGATTAAAATGTGCTTTCAACTTTTGAAGTAAAACTTGGCCAAATCAAAATTCAATGCCAGAATTATCAGATTTGTTTTATTCATTACAAATAAACACATTTGAGATTTTTTTTTTAAATAAAGTGAAAAGAAAGCTTTTGAATGTATTGGATTTATGAGTGCTGCCTTTATAGAATTAAACCTCTACATTGATAATTAAAAAAGTCAATCATCGGATTTACTCAAAAAGTCTATTTATGTAACATTTTAATTGCTGATGTGGTTTTAAGAATAAACTTTAAGAATTTAAATAAGGACCTATTTATTGAATCCTCACAGAACTTTATTATCATTATTAACCACAACGAACTTTTTCATGTGTCAGCATCCATTTAGATTTATTGTCTTGATTTTTAAAATATTTAATGCTGTCTTCTTTCTCATCCTGATTTTTGGGTCGAACCAAAGTGTCGTTCGCCTCCGTGTGAAAAACTTTAGAGCTGCAGTTCAGCTCTTTGTCCGCCAGAGGGCGGTATCCGCTGTTATCTTGATGGACTAATCCTGTTTTCAGTCCTTTCTTTTAATTTAATTATGCCAAACATTAACCTCAGTGAAACGATACACTGTCTGAATTCACCATTAAACAGCTAAGGATTACTGACGCGCCATAACCACTAAGAGAGGAAAAGATAATCGCTCAGTTATAATCTCACCAGCGTGAACACGGCTCATGTTTTACTTCTATGCTCTGACCGGAAGTCGTAGTCTGTTGTAGTTTTATCAAATTTAAGAGTGGGCTATAGTGAACAAGTGAAGCCACTAGAGGGCAGATAATCCAGAGGATTTAATTTCAGAGCGAAACAGTCCCTTTAGCACTTCAGTTAATCTAACACCAGTGTTTTATTTGATCTTAAAATATTATTGCTAATTCAACAGGCTACATTTTTTGTTTGTTGACCACACCCAGAAATCATACTGCTTTATCACATGACTTGTGACTGGACGCTTTTGACAAGATGATAAAACAGCTACAAGCTTTAGCCAGCATGAGTAAAGTAATGTCGGACCATTTTCTGTCCAGTGGAACAGTTTCCGTTGTTGTCGTTGTCCACAGTAAATGAATCACTGAATGAATACATACAAATAGATGGCTGAAACATAGTTTATTTGTTGTTTGTGGTTTTCGAAATGGCAGATTTCAATATTTCATTGACTGTGGACTTGTTTTATACTGTTTTGAGAAGTGTATGATCGTACCTTTAGCCATAGACCATAGACCAAGTGAAATGCTTGAAAAGGTAGAAAAACACTGAAACCTATTGTCAAATCACAGGACAGCAGTTTTCTCATCACCCCTTTTCTTCTGGTACTTTTAGTTGTATTTTTCTCCTAGTTTTCTCGTTTATTTTCTTTATTCGAATAGACTTGTATGATGTTCCTATATAACACATTTTGCACCAGAACGAGGGTCATTAACGTGTTTCTTTGTTGTCCTCCAAAGGCCTGCTATGGTACTTTGTCTGTGTTGGTCTATACAGTAAATGACTATGTCTGACTTTTTACTCTTCATTTTGCTAGTTTTTAAAAAGTGAACACTTTGAGATTGTTGAAGCCAAATAAATCAAACTATGTGAGGACAACCTAAACACGCAAACACATAATTATTATAATAATTATTCCTTTATTATGTCTGTGAGCAACACGCTGGAGAGACGGACAGAGCGCTAACTGTAAAACTGTAACGAAAATGTCGCCCTCTTGTGGTCAGACTTGGAATTTAAAATAGTGTCAAGTTGGACAAATTACATCAGACCAACGCTTCCGTCCAATGATTCTATTAACTAATTAAAATATTCAAAGGACGAACTGTGGATTTGTGATCTCACGCGAAAACGACAGAATTTCCTCTCAGCTGTGACGGATGTCAAGTCACCATTTTATGTGATTATCAAGAAATTTGAAGGGCGCTGATCACATCATACCGGATATTAAACGGCTAACGTTAGCACCCGCGACATTTGGTGTCCATTTGGATCAACGGGCTGTTTCTGTTGGTAAGTTTGATAATATCCAGAGCCCTTTCTTTATGTCAGGCCAGTTAGGTGGGGAAACTGGAGCCATTTAATCACGTTAGTGATTCAGTCGAGAAGCAAAACTAATAAAAAATAATTTACAAATAGGGTTTTTCATGAGTCATGGATCCAACACAATTTTTTTACTCTTTCATTAAATAAAGATGGTATACGCACAAGAACGATCACTGCTGCCCTCTAGTGGTAAGCCCTGTTCAGTACTACAGCAGAGATATAACTCAACACATTTACAACTACACTTACGGTTCTCGTGTCATTTAACCAAATAAAGTTTATGGAGATCCGTTATTATTCATGAATTATTGTACATTATTGTATTTTTTACCCTCCGTCGAGTACCATTAAAGCGTGGATGGTCCCTGCTCTATGAAGTTTAGCCAAGTGAACACAGAACGAGTAATCAATGCTCGCTAGCGACCCTCCTTGATGCCGAAGTCTTTTTTTCGGTGTTGTAAATAAGCCTGAAGTTGTATAATAATTAATATGCAATCATAGTTTACCCACGTTATCTTACATTTAAATTTTAATTTGTTTCAGTGGTTCTTCTTGACTTAAATTAAATGTTTAAATCACGTGAATAAAGAAAAGGGGTGCATCTAAACAGGGTCAGCAGTGAGTATCTGCCCTCTAGCGGTTGTTGTTGGTAAGCACAGGTCACGTTGGTCAAGTCAGAGACAAGTCTAACTGCACAGTACTTCCTGTGTTATTTTCAAAGTAAAGGTAAATATATGCAGTTCCTCAATGTGGCCACAAGAGGGCAGTATGTATATTTGAAGTCAATGGCTAAAGGTATGATCATACACTTATCGATATAAAACAGTATAAAACAAGTACACAGTCAATGAAGTAGGTACTTTAGACTTTAGAAACGGTAAGAAAATTATCAATCGAAATATTGAATTCTGTCATTTTGAAAACCATAAACAACAAAGTAGCCCATGTTTCAGCCGTCTATTTATATCTATTCATTGATTTATTCATTTATTAAATTATGGACAACGGAAACAATGGAAGCTTAGCCACTGGACACAAAAGCCAGGAGTCATTAATGCTGATGTGAATGATAATGTTATCAAACTTCGCAGCTTCAGATTTGGAAAAGTTTTTGTGTTTGTGTTTGTGAAACTGTGGAGCAGCATGAATGTGGACCTGAAGGAATATCCAAACATCAATCAAATCATAAAAAGGTGCAAAGAAATGATTTTCACAGGTATGGGGATGAATAAGGCATCTCACTATCTCAGGTGTTTATTCGTTTATTCATTCATTGTTAGTCATGCTTTCATGAGGATCAAATATCAGCTTGTATTTCCAAACAAACTGATATTTCAGGATGGATTTGTATATTTTGAAACAGGTATGTATACAGCACTGGCAGCCGGGGGGCCACATCAGGCCCTCCACAGCCTCCCATCGGGCCCCTGAATGTTATTTATAGTTTTAACATGGGCACACGTCACACTGGTGCTGAAACACTAACAACCACATGTCCCAGACTCTTGAAGTGCAGCAGAACACTAATTTGCAGCACCTAACAAATGTGTTGAGGTTTTAAAGGTGTCCTCTCATCATCTTGTCCTCACAGGCATCCCTCAAAACAACAACCATCGAAACAGTTTGATCTGTTTCACAGATGTCCACCCGTCAGCCAACATCAGCAAATATTCACCCAGGAGTGTTCTTCCTACCTCTCTGCTGCTTTTTCCTTTAACTTTCCTCTTTTCTGTCTCGTTTCACATTGTAGTTTAACGTTCTTTTCGTGTGTTTATTGCAAGAAAATTCAAAAGCCTTTAATGAGAGTACAATTCAGTACAGTAAGAAATGGTATAGACTTGAATTTTTAGATTGTGGATAAGATGTGACTTGACATGTTACAGAGATTCATTTATTTTTATTTTTATACATGTGTACAGAGATGTCAAGATGCCAGTGTAACTGTTTGAGCAATTTCTATGCAAAACTCCCAAATAAACATGTTAATGAAAAAAAGCTAAATATGGACTATCTTTTATAAGATGCAATGGTTGAATACTTAGACATGAATAAGGAAGCAGAGTAGTCGACCTTTGACACTCGATGGAGAATGATTTCATAAGATTGTACTTCTTCCTGCTTCTTTTCAGGTGTGTCAGTGAAATCATTGGTTGTTTCTTATCTTCATTTTTACATGACTGAAATGAACTCCTACTTTAAATACTTCCTTTTATTTTTGTAGTTGCGTGAGTTTACTGTCCAGCTCTGCTGACAAACAGGTTTTGCATAAGCCCGAATGAGTCACTTCATTTTGGCACACTTCTCATGATGAGACTCTTTTATAAAAACAGTGCAGCCCCTCCCTGTGCCAGTCTCTCCACGAACATATTCTAATCACGTCTGAGTTCTCACAACACCTCAGGCTGCACACAGCCCTCATGCAAAGGGTTTGTGGATCTGGATCTAGAGCGTGAAGGGGCAGTGGGCGGACCTCCTGTGGGAGTTTATCTATGGGACAAAGTTGAACTCCAACAGCAGAGGCAGAGAAGCCAGACCTGCAGGAGGACTCCAGGAGAAACTCTTCAAGCATCTGCAAACTGAGAGGACATGGCTGCCAAGAAGGCCGTCCTGTTCAACTTCTGGGGAGTTACAGTGTCCAGCAGACTCCATGGACTCTTCACCAGGCTGGAGGAGTTACATAAGCTGCCAGGGTAAGAGCAGACTTACGCAACCTCTGCACTGAGAGACCCTCGTGTGTCCTCCTGTTATTAACACTCACATGCAGGCTGCATTTAAATGAGTCAAACTGGGATTTGTCTTAAACAGTGGTTCTCAACCTGTGGCTCAGTCGTTGAAAAAAAAGTGTCAAAACATCCATGACGTAGAGAAACCCAAAAAGGCAGAGGGAGATAATGAGGGTGGGGGGATTTGTTTCATGATGCACTCGGAGAAAACTGTTAAAATGTCAAATACAAAGGCGAAAACTTTTGGAGAGAAAGTCAAACTAACATGAGAGATTCAAGATTTTGTCAACATTTCTGCTGCAACTTTGTCAAGTCTGCAACAGGATAAAGAGAGCATAATCCAAGACGAGAGATTCTTCGCTTTGAAATCTGACAGATTTTTAAGTTTTGTTTCTGCACACCGTGTCAAGTCTGCAAGAAGGTTTACATACATTCCTCTGAAGCTCTAAAGAACAGAGTAAAGAGAGATGATCTTTGACTGAGAACTGAGGTCTGCTGTTATACTGCTGCTCCAAGACTTCCTTTGTTGGACACGAACAGTCCAAAAACAAAGGTGTGTTCAAAAACCAGAGCAATGACTGTGCAGTGGGTCAGGAGTCACTGTCACTGCTAAAACTCAGTGACTGCGCAGTGGGTCAGGAGTCACTGTCTCTGCTAAAACTCAGTGACTGTGCAGTGGGTCAGGAGTCACTGTCTCTGCTTAAACTCAGTGACTGTGCAGTGGGTCTGGGGTCACTGTCTCTGCTAAAACTCAGTGACTGTGCAGTGGGTCAGGAGTCACTGTCTCTGCTAAAACTCTGACTTTGTAGTTGGTCTGGAGTCACTGTCAATACTGAAACTCAGTGACTGTGCAGTGGGTCTGGAGTCACTGTCTCTTCTTAAACTCAGTGACTGTGCAGTGGGTCTGGAGTCACTGTCTCTGCTAAAACTCAGTGACTGTGCAGTGGGTCAGGAGTCACTGTCTCTGCTTAAACTCAGTGACTGTGCAGTGGGTCTGGAGTCACTGTCTCTGCTAAAACTCAGTGACTGTGCAGTGGGTCAGGAGTCACTGTCTCTGCTAAAACTCTGACTTTGTAGTTGGTCTGGAGTCACTGTCAATACTGAAACTCAGTGACTGCGCAGTGGGTCAGGAGTCACTGTCTCTGCTAAAACTCTGACTTTGTAGTTGGTCTGGAGTCACTGTCTCTGCTAAAACTCTGACTTTGTAGTTGGTCTGGAGTCACTGTCTCTGCTTAAACTCAGTGACTGTGCAGTGGGTCAGGAGTCACTGTCTCTGCTTAAACTCAGTGACTGTGCAGTGGGTCAGGAGTCACTGTCTCTGCTAAAACTCAGTGACTGTGCAGTGGGTCAGGGGTCACTGTCTCTGCTAAAACTCTGACTTTGTAGTTGGTCTGGAGTCACTGTCTCTGCTTAAACTCAGTGACTGTGCAGTGGGTCTGGAGTCACTGTCTCTTCTTAAACTCAGTGGCTGTGCAGTGGGTCTGGAGTCACTGTCTCTGCTAAAACTCAGTGACTGTGCAGTGGGTCTGGAGTCACCGTCTCTGCTAAAACTCAGTGACTGTGCAGTGGGTCAGCAGTCACTGTCTCTGCTAAAACGCAGTGGCTGTGCAGTGGGTCTGGAGTCACTGTCCAAACTGAAACTCAATGACTGTGCAGTGGGTCAGGAGTCACTGTCTCTTCTTAAACTCAGTGGCTGTGCAGTGGGTCTGGAGTCACTGTTTCTGCTTAAACTCTGACTGTGCAGTGGGTCAGAAGTCACTGCCACTGCTAAAACTCAGTGACTGTGCTGTGGGTCAGCAGTCACTGTCTCTGCTAAAACGCAGTGGCTGTGCAGTGGGTCTGGAGTCACTGCCAATACTGAAACTCAGTGACTGTGCAGTGGGTCAGGAGTCACTGTCACTGCTAAAACTCTGACTGTGCAGTGGGTCAGGAGTCACTGTCTCTGCTGAAACTAAGTGACTGTGCAGTGGGTCAGGAGTCACTGTCAATACTGAAACTCAGTGACTGTGCAGTGGGTCAGGAGTCACTGTCTCTGCTGAAACTAAGTGACTGTGCAGTGGGTCAGGAGTCACTGTCTCTGCTAAAACTCAGTGACTGTGCAGTGGGTCAGGAGTCACTGTCTCTGCTAAAACTCTGACTTTGTAGTTGGTCTGGAGTCACTGTCAATACTGAAACTCAGTGACTGTGCAGTGGGTCAGGAGTCACTGTCTCTTCTTAAACTGAGTGGCTGTGCAGTGGGTCTGGAGTCACTGTTTCTGCTTAAACTCTGACTGTGCAGTGGGTCAGAAGTCACTGCCACTGCTAAAACTCATTGACTGTGCTGTGGGTCAGCAGTCACTGTCTCTGCTTAAACGCAGTGGCTGTGCAGTGGGTCTGGAGTCACTGTCAATACTGAAACTCAGTGACTGTGCAGTGTGTCACGAGTCACTGTCACTGCTAAAACTCTGACTGTGCAGTGGGTCAGGAGTCACTGTCTCTGCTGAAACTAAGTGACTGTGCAGTGGGTCAGGAGTCACTGTCTCTGCTAAAACTCTGACTTTGTAGTTGGTCTGGAGTCACTGTCAATACTGAAACTCAGTGACTGTGCAGTGGGTCAGGAGTCACTGTCAATACTGAAACTCAGTGACTGTGCAGTGGGTCAGTAGTCACTGTCTCTGCTAAAACTCTGACTTTGTAGTTTGTCTGGAGTCACTGTCAATACTGAAACTCAGTGACTGTGCAGTGGGTCAGGAGTCACTGTCAATACTGAAACTCAGTGACTGTGCAGTGGGTCAGAAGTCACTGCCACTGCTAAAACTCAGTGACTGTGCAGTGGGTCAGGAGTCACTGTCAATACTGAAACTCAGTGACTGTGCAGTGGGTCAGGAGTCACTGTCAATACTGAAACTCAGTGACTGTGCAGTGGGTCAGAAGTCACTGCCACTGCTAAAACTCAGTGACTGTGCTGTGGGTCAGCAGTCACTGTCTCTGCTTAAACGCAGTGGCTGTGCAGTGGGTCTGGAGTCACTGTCAATACTGAAACTCAGTGACTGTGCAGTGGGTCAGGAGTCACTGTCACTGCTAAAACTCAGTGACTGTGCAGTGAATCAGAAGTCACTGCCACTGCTAAAACTCAGTGACTGTGCTGTGGGTCAGCAGTCACTGTCTCTGCTAAAACGCAGTGGCTGTGCAGTGGGTCTGGAGTCACTGTCAATACTGAAACTCAGTGACTGTGCAGTGGGTCAGAAGTCACTGCCACTGCTAAAACTCAGTGACTGTGCTGTGGGTCAGGAGTCACTGTCTCTGCTGAAACTCAGTGACTGTGCAGTGGGTCAGGAGTCACTGTCACTTCTAAAACTCTGACTTTGTAGTTGGTCTGGAGTCACTGTCAATACTGAAACTCAGTGACTGTGCAGTGGGTCAGGAGTCACTGTCAATACTGAAACTCAGTGACTGTGCAGTGGGTCAGGAGTCACTGTCTCTGCTAAAACTCTGACTTTGTAGTTGGTCTGGAGTCACTGTCAATACTGAAACTCAGTGACTGTGCAGTGTGTCAGGAGTCACTGTCAATACTGAAACTCAGTGACTGTGCAGTGGGTCAGGAGTCACTGTCACTGCTAAAACTCAGTGACTGTGCAGTGGGTCAGGAGTCACTGTCTCTGCTAAAACTCTGACTGTTGTAAGTTTGGTCTGGAGTCACTGTCAATACAACATAACTCAGTGACTGTGCAGTGGGTCAGGAGTCACTGTCACTGCTAAAGAGCTGACTGTGCAGTGGGTCATCGAAGTCACTGTCTCACTTCTAAAACTCAGTGACTGTGCAGTGGGTTCTCTGCTAAAAACTCTGACTTTGCAGTTGGTCTGGAGTCACTGTCAATACTGAAACTCAGTGACTGTGCAGTGGGTCAGGAGTCACTGTCACTGCTAAAACTCTGAGCAGTGGGTCAGTGAGTCACTGTCTCTGCTAAAACTCTGACTTTTGCAGTTGGTCCTGGAGTCACTGTCTCTGCTTAAACTCAGTGGCTGTGCAGTGGGTCTGGAGTCACTGTCTCTTCTGCTAAAACTCTGACTTTGTAGTTGGTCTGGAGTCACTGTCAATACTGAAACTCAGTGACTGTGCAGTGGGTCAGGAGTCACTGTCTCTGCTAAAACTCTGTGCAGTTGGGTCAGGAGTCACTGTCACTGC
>JBAMNC010002563.1:0-20119 GCA_037902135.1 Cetoscarus ocellatus
GGCGACTGGTTTTACTCCGGATGAACCCACCCTGAGCTGACAGGGCTGGGCTGACCGGACCGGCTTACAATCGACAATCCATCCATCATTCCCGCTGTTCCGAGGTGGATCCGGTTTAACTGTAGACTACGACTTTCTCACGTCTCTGTCCCCTCGCTTACCTACCAGGCTCGACTCTGGCTCAGACTGAATCCCGGCTAAGACCGCCCTCTATGCAGCTTACCGACTGGCTGATGTATTACTGGACACACTGGGTTGTTTTTACCCTGGAATAAACCGCCTGAATGATTTTGGCGCAGCGGTGGGTCGGTCAGGGTCCAGCCCGTCTCGGGGTCCGGGGTCCCCCATAATGCACGGCCTGTTACACCCTAGGCAGTCCAGCCAAACAGATGAGCGCGGTCTCGATAGCTCCTCAGCCTCTTTTCCCGTCCTGAATGCGCGTTGCTGCCTTGGTCGTGACGCCACTGCGATCTGTTACAAACTGGGTCTCCATTGGCTGAGAGGGATAGCGCCATATTTTAGTGCCTCTCTCACAAATCTGTGACACCCGGTGATCTAAATATTATCAGGTGGAGGAATAAAACAATCAGTGCAAAATGAAGTGATAACTGTAAATTTGGGGGAGACTGGGGTCACGCTATTTACATTTGATGTCATTACTTTTGATCAGCACATCCCATAATGATTATTTCTACACTATAACTGATTTTTGTAAACTTAATATTTTACTGTGACATCTACAGCTACCTGCTGTAAAAAATCTATGTGGTAAATTCCTGTAAATGGCAAAAGATTGTGGAAAAACATTCTGATTTCTTGTAAAATTAACAGCATTTTACCATAAAATCTACAGTTACCTACTGTAAAACGTTCATACAGTTAATTACTGAAAAGGGCAATGGCTCAAGAGAAAAATATTTTTTTTCAGGAAAACTGACCAATAGCAAGATTTTTTTTTCGAACATGTTCCCCATTTTTGGGTGAAACAAAAGTTTGCATAAATGTATTTTATTGGATAAAAATTGATGTATGTGTTTTTTTTTGTTTTTTTTGTTTTTACATATAATATCTTTCTTATAAATGGTCAGTAAAATTCTTAAATATCGTAATATAAATTAAAATACAGCAAGTTCACTGTAATTTAAAATGCATTAAAAAAGTTGTAGAATAATGATACTGTAAATAAAAACAGTGAAGATTCTGTTTTTGATAATGCAGTAATAATGCTGTAAATTGAAAGACAGTAACAATACCTTGAATAAAAATACAGCAGTAAAACTATTATAGAAAATACAATAATAATCCTGTTAATTAGAATAGAGTTATTCCACTGTAAAGACTGTTACAGTAACTTACTGGCATCTTGTTGCCCGTAAGTTACTGTAAAATTTACAACAACCTTTTTACAGACTGAAGCTTAAGTTCCTCTGGTAAAATTTGTAACCCTGTCATTCCTGCAAACTATTTTATTGTCAGTGGTTGGCAACTGGTGGCCCAGGGCCACATACAGTCCTCCACTTCAGTTATTCGGCCCTTGAGTCAGTTTTTTTTTTAATTTTCCAAAAAAATGCATCCATGAAGATGACAAAAAATCTGCCATGAAGTTTTTAGTCTAATTAGCCATTATGACACCATGTTCACAGTTAATGCATGGTAAGTAGCAAATTTATTGGAAATTATTTGAAATAATTTGCAGTGATGGTCTGTAATGAAGCAATAGTTTTCCACATGAGCAAGAAAAGTGTGGTGAATCGACTTTAATATACACTAACACCCAAGGGTTTTATAGCTGCTACCTTGAGTGAGGGGGAGAGTGAGGGCAGAGGAGGAGGAATCCTCACAATCTGCAGTCTGTGCATGATCTCTGGAGTGGGGACCTGTTGTCAGTAAAATTACGGCATGGAGTCCCAGATTGATATGCTTGTATACTCTGGAAGTGTTTTCTAAGGATTTGTTAACACTGTGAAACAATGCATTTAACCACATCTTTGACCATTACCTTCTCAGCAATGCTGAAAATGCTCTGGTGGAGGTTTGTGCTTTCTGAGTATTTTTAGCTTCATAGATAATAACTTTAATCCAACATAAAAATTTAACTACATTCAAAGTAATCTTTAAAGAGATATTTGGGGCACTTCTTGAGACCTTAAGTGTCATTCAAGCCTGTTTCTTGCATGTTTAGCTATCAATCTATGACTTACCCATAGGTCTAGAAAGAATAACAACTAGTGTATCCATTGACCATTCATGTATTCACATAAAAGAACCAAGAAACTTTCTTTTCATGAGAGTGAAGTGTGATGCAGAAGTTCAGGAGAATGAAGGCCTACGTTTAAACACACCTAAAGTAGACCTGTTCAGTACAAATTAATGAAAAAAATCATACTTTTCTAATATAAAATACATTTTTACTGCAGTGACGTGTGACTATATTACTGTCAAAATTAGAAAATAATTGACTTTTTCAGCTGCTGTCATCAGATTACAAATGAAGAAAGATCAGGAAATGAACCAAAAGTCAAATGAAGCACAATAGCAGGTATAATTGAAGACAAAATCCACTTTTTCTCAAATGTCTGTAATGTATTTACCTGAAATATAATTTTTTAATTGACTAGTTATTTCATTTAGTTTTTATTTATATTATTTCTTTTTAAAATTATTTATAATAATTATATTTATAATAGGTATAATTATTTTCACAATATTATACATACTGTATAAAATTGTAAGTCTTAACTGTATTTACCAGTTATTAAGTTTATTTTTTACTTTGAATATTTTACATATATATAATTATACTTAAAATAGGTATAGTTATTTCAATGATTTTAGACATACTGTATAAAATAGGCTAGTTAAAATTTTAAGTGCTTACATCTAATTGCCCAAATGTTAGAAATTAGAAGCCTAAAATAATCATGTGATCAATGATTATGTTCATGTTTAAATAAGAATAAATATTAATTTTATGGTGATTAAACACTGTGAATACAATGTGTGTGTGTGTGTGTGTGTGTGTACGTGCAGGAAGCCTGGCCACCAGAACACAAACACAGTACAGACTCCCCACACAGGGTTTGCTCAAAAATGTAGTAGAGAAGCTTAGCTGTAAGACTTCAGGCCTGCTGGTTGTTTCCTCACCCACCAGGGGTCTTTCAGGATAAGAGAGGGGCCTCATGAGCAATACAGTGGCCAGACAAGTGTGACTGCTGCATAACAGAGAGTTCCTGGGTCTGGAGATGTGTTCATTTTCATGTGTAACTATTAAATGACAGTGACAAGAATACAGTTAAACAAAACATTACACTATCATGCTGGTAACATTAAGAACTTGACTTGGACTTTTCGTGACAAACGTTTTATTGAGCAAACACTCAAAGAAAACAAACAAATAAGTTATAATATACGTGGAGAAAACCAACTTCCGGTTTGTACTTCCGGTGTGTACTTCCGGTGTGAAGATATGGCGGCGCCCTTCTCCCTGCAGAGCTAGCCATTAGCTTATCACAAGGCAAATGAAGCTCATGTTTGGTAACGTTTCTGCGACATGACGACGTTAATTATACTAAAAGTTAGGCCTGCTAACTTGTTGAAAATACTAAATTTAATACTTTTTGAGGCTAAACCAACTGTCAATTTTGCAGCTACACCACCTAATCTTTTTTGTTTAGCCACTGTAAAAGGTAAGAGAGGATACTCAATAAGTCATTTAGTTCATTTTATTCAAAAATACGTCATTTATGCAATTAATACGACTTATAGGGTTAAAATTGGAGTACATTAAATTAAATGTTATTAAATGTCTCCCAAAAACGTGTTCAAACTTAAATATATTAGACTTTTATTGGTGACTAACCATTTTGTCTGTTGGTGGCCTAACACATAATTTAACAGTGTATGCTAACACTGTTATTGGTCATTGCAAGAGTGAATTCTGTCTCATTTTTATTACTGTTTTGCTATGACTTTCAAGAAAAAGTATCAACCTGATACATTAACCAAAGATGTCACCCATTAGAGAAATGAGAGGTTTTATAATTCAAAGAGAAAAGGCTTTCACTTTTATGTGGAAAATGTTCCCAAACATTTTGTGTGCTTATTAATGGCAGCACATTTTGACACAAACTAAAACTGAGCTTTTTTATTTTTTATTGTCATATATAATTGCTTAAATTTAGGTTTAAAGTACTTAAAATCACTTGTTCTTTGACTATCCCACATTTTATTGAGGTAATGCCAAATGTCGGTATGAATTTACAATAATAGTTAACCTCACTAACCAGACAAAATCCATTTTATTCATTAACTGTTTGCTGTAAGAAGCATATGCACACATTACTGATTACTTGAATTACAGTGGTTTTTATTGCAATGTTGAAACATCTTAAAATTGACCTAATTCTAATAAGAAAGCCATTAAATACATTTTTTGTGTTGTCTGCAGCTTTCCTGGGCAGTAGACGTAAAATCAGATCTTCAAGCAACTGTGTAATTTAGCAAATTTTATGACCTGAAGATGAAAACATAAAAAGCTGATGTCTTCTTCCTCACCAAGTGAATGACAGGGTCAAGCTTCTGTTCAGTGATTGCCCCAGCTACCAGTGTGATGTCATACTGATGACAGCATGCACACCAGAGACCTCCTCTTGGGATCAGAAAGAGAAGTCAAGAGATATCTTATTGGGTAAGTAAATTAATCTTCTTTTGTTTAACTTTCTTTTTTACACCTGAATTTGCCATCATTTTACCCCACAGCATTTTTTTTACAGCAAGGACTTCAACTTATTTGAGGGATTGATATAAATTAACACATTGAAACCAATTAATCTGCTTTGTATTTGACAACACTATCTTGTAGATAGTATGACAGGGGCACATACCTTTCTGTTTTGTTTTATTTGTGTATTTAGTTTGTTTTTACAATTTTTTACATTTTACAGTAGAGTTTACCAAATATTATTAAGGCTATTATTCAAAAGTCCTATAATAATAATAAAGTTGATATGATAACGTTTCCCAAGATATCTTCCTCATATGGGTTTGAGTCGTTAAGCCAGAACTGCAAGATCCTTAAAAAGTCTGCAGTTAGATTTTTTTCAATTCAATTTGCATAAAGTTCATAAACTGTCTTCAGAAGTCTTACTTTTCAAAGTACAAGGTCTTCATTTTACAAAGAACTGCGTTCAGTTGGTGTGTTTATATACAGATTTTTTAATTTAAATGTATCTATTTGTTTTTGCTCCTAAAGGTAAGAATTCATGCTGCATAATGCAGCTTTTTGCTGCAGTGAACACTGATCTTACATAACATAAATTACTGAGAGGACAATAACATGGGAAATCCAAGCTGAAGAGAATTAGATCACAACATGAAAAACACTGAAGGCCCTATTTTGGTGGCATGAAGCACTTTATCTAAAGCGCGTGCTGCACAGCGGTCTGAATAAGGAATTTTTCTAAGGATTTGTTAACATCGAGCTATAGGGCATTTTTTCACATTTTCACTAATAACCTGACTAAAAATGTCAGAAATGCCTTGGCAGGGGTTTGTGCTCTCAGAGAACTTCTAGTTTTGTTCTTGCAGATCTGTGTCAGCCTCTCTGATGTGTTCTCATAACAGAGGAGACATGCCGCACCACAGACTGTAGACTTCAGACCAGGGTTTAAAGAGATTTATCCTGTAGTCATTTTCTGCATCTTCTGGTTACAGTATGAACAGCTTTGTACCTGACTATTCCTTATTTTCAGACAAACACACCCCTGGGTCCAAACGGGAGTGTATGCAATTTAAACAGCGTGAGCCCTGGGCGTGTTAGAGACACCGATGTCCCCGAAAATCAGATCAGACACCTGCCCCTCACACCAAAACGCTTTGTGCCAGGCATATGATAGGGCCCAGGAGTTGAGAGCAAAAAGAAACAATGATTCTGAAACGTCTTGCAAAAAAGGCATAAAAAATACTTGAACTTGGAACATTGTGCAACAAAACTATTAAGTCTTTCTAAGAATCAGAAAGGTCTAGAGGATTTGCTTTGCTAAAACATTTTCCCCTTTTTTTTGGTCTTAAATAGTCTCAGACTTAAATTTGAACAGATTGCATATTAGTCATGTCACCAGTAAGATGTTGAGAATTGTGAGATTTGACAATAACTTACATACATGTTGTAAGAATCTCTTAAATTGTGTTCTAATATTTATGAATATTAGATTAACATGTTTCTAACTGATGTCTGAGGATATCGTTTGATTCACAGAGGGAGAAAAAAAACATAACAAACAAAACCCACTTCAACTTGACAGTCTGTCTGTTTGATTGTTAGCAAGGTTACTGGATGGATTTTGCTGAAATTTTCAGGGGATGTTGGTAATGGCCCAACTTAAAATGATTAGATTTTGGTGGTGATCCTGGTAACCACCATTAGCAAATGGTTGCTTTTGCACAATAAGTGTCTAACTAATAATATCATATCATATCAACATGATTCTGAGTGCTAGGTGTGGGTTTTCAGGGTCAGTGAATCATATTATGATGGTAACTTTATCATGGAACTATTGCTTATAGATGTAACAGTAATATGTGCACTATCTTGGTGGAGGTTTGTGCTCTCCGAGTGCTTTGTAGTTGTATATTGGCTGATGCTGGCTAATCTTAGTGAAACAGATCGAACAAAAAGTCATTCCTGTTAAACTTTGCGGTTGTTTTTGGGGCAGGACTACAAAATGATACCCTTAAACAAAAACAACATTTTCCCTCCACATATTTTCAGAATTTGATAATACTCTGGGGTCCAGATGGGAAGTTGTGGGGGGCCCGATTTGGCCCCTGGACCATCAGTGTCTCTGTACAGTGGCAGCGCTGACCAGCATTACTGTATTTACTACTGACATTTGCCTCAATTAACCCCACTTCAGAAGTACCAAAATCATCCCTTTAATCCAGTAATGTGTTTATATCTAAATGAGGGGATGAAGGGGTGGGGATGGTGTCCGTTTGATGCTGGGGGAGGGGCTTTAGAGATGAATGATCACAAACAAAGCCTTGTGAGCTGATCAAATTTAAGAAGTGGGTCACAGCCTGCAGCCCATGTTTGAAGGGGCTGTTAGGGTTACCCAGTGGATAATGGGGTATTTCCTCGAAGTGAAGCCGTGGTGTTTTGATGTGTAACTAAATCACGTAAATGTGACATTTCCTGTAATCTTTATTTATGTTATTCAGATGGTTAAATACAGGGGAAGACAACAAACAGCTTTATGCTGTGATCAGTGGTGAAAGTATTACATTCATGTTAAGTTACTTTGTTAAATTTTACTGAAGTACAAGTTGAAGTAACACCCGTGAATCTAATCAATTAAGGTTAAACAGTTTTTCATTTAAGTCATTCTTAAAATATTACTGAAGGGACCAAGCAGTAAAGGCTCAAGACACAAGATTAATTTAAAGAAAATGGGTGTTTATTGTACCCAAAGGAAGTCAGTCAAAATTGCAAACCAAAATGTTAAGAATTAGGCCGAAAAAAGAGGTCAACTAAATATAACACTAAATAAACTAAAAAATCCCATTTGTGTCAACTCAACAAAACAGACCTCGTCAAAATGAGACAAAGGGAGCAACATATAGGGGTTTGGCCAAACCAAAGGAAACAAAGGGGGTAAACAAAATGGCTGCCACATTGGCCACATCTTTTGCTTCTGAACCAGGAAGTTCCCCTCCCCCAACATCCAGGTAACTCAAAGAAAAGAGACCAGAATTAATAACAGAAAATTGATCTAAATCTTACAATGAATAAATTTTGCGCGCTAAATTTAAACAGTGTAAGACATAAAACCACAAATAAACTAATACTGAATCAAAATAATACGAAGATGTGTTCTTTTAACTGCAAAATATGTGTCAAACTTATGAGGTGAGCAACTGATGATGAGGTGATAGTGATTATTACCCATGTGTGGCTGTGCCCATCACAATTACTAAAAATATTTTGGGTACATTTTTCTGAGAGCTTGAGTGTCATGAGTCAATAGCTATTTGCTCTGTTTTTTAATTGTACAATCTATAAAATGTTATTTTACCAAAACAATATTATATACCAATAAGCAGTTTACCCTCACACCTTGCTAGTACCGGTATGAACTCATTTTCATGTTCAAGAAACAGTTTGAAATTAGAAAAGTACTCAGAGAGCGCAGACCTCCGCCAAGCAGCTCAGCTCTGGCAGTGCCTTTTCCACAACCCCTGCAAAAGATACAGTTCTGGGTCCAGATCCAGAATAGTGCCAGGATCCAGACCAAACTCAGTACATACATGGAGGTTGTTATCCTGTATGAACACATCAAGTTTTGGGAACATTACTTAACATTTTGATTTTGTATGAATTATTGAATGGAAAAAATGTAGAAGCAACATGATGTACAGTCGGCTATAAAAGGTTTTCTATCCATGTATTTGTTTTCTCTCCCATGTCTGCACCACTTAGCCTTTTAAAGGAGGGAAATTTGACCTATATGTAGCAAACTGGCTTGAATATTTAGTAAAATATCAGTCTTGCTTGCTAGCAGAACAAAAAAAATCTGGAAGTTTAATATACCACATTTGTGTTAAAATTCTTGACTTTGATTTTAAATGTGTGCAGGAACCCAGAAAATAAATGTAATAATTGTTATATGAATACCAATACTACTCGTGATCAATTATTTATCAAACCAGTGCTGCTTCAGTTTGAAGTGTCATGTCATTAATGAGTGCTGAGATTAATAAATTTGTGTCAGTGATCAGAGTCAAAATGTTTTTTTCTGAAAACACTTGTTTTCAGAAACCTTTGATCAGTTTAACTTTAAATTTTTTGCACAATCTGATAGTATGATAAATATAATGGAGTACATTACTTCCCACAGAAATTACTTAATTAAAGTAAGGTAAACGTATTGATTGAAGAAAGACTACCCAAGACCACAAAGGGAACTCAATCACAGTAACATTAATTCTGGCTATGAGGATAAATTAGTTATCTGACATTAGTTATCAATGTTAAAAATTGGTAACCTAATTTTCATCACAGTTTTATCTTGGTGTCATGCTTTTTCAGAGTGAATATAAATAGTCAACAGTCTGAACACACGTCACACGAGCCCTCCTGTTTCTTAAATGTAGACTTTGTCTCCCCCTGTGGATGAAAAACAACATTACACTCAAAACAAATGATAAATAAACTAAAACCTCCTAACACTGCACTGCTTTAAAGGACTGAGGCATTCTTATGGAGTCCATTGATTAATGCTGTCATTAATAGATGATTTGATGGGTGTTCAGTGTTCAGTGGCAGCTACTCTTGAAAGCTTAACTATTTTTTTTTACCAGTGTCAATAGTAGAAAGGGCTTGTACTTATAAATATAGTATATCTGCGGTTATTCACTGCAGCTCAGCTTCCAAGTCCCAGGATAACAATTTTCCTCAGAAAACACATTTCTCTACTTATCAAAATCATTGGCTTTCGATAGATGTGTGCTATTCCAATAAGCTATCGGCCTGCATCAGTAAATGTAGCTACTTTAACAACTGCAATTCTCATGGATCCCCAGAGAAGCATCTTCCTCGAACTTGGTGTTCTCTGCTTATGTAACATCTATCATTGCACACACAGAGGCATGACTCTGCCTTTTTCAACTTGTGCGAGGTTTGCTTGCCTGTTATATAATGAAACCAGGCTCTTCAAACCTCTAGATTGCAGTATTCCTCTATGATAGTCCCAGCTGCATGAGCACACGGGGTGTAGAAATGGAGCTGTTTCCATGTTTTACCAGTTGATGGCAGTGCTTTTATGTCTTCATGCTTACAGGGGTTGAGGAACCTGCTGAAGAGGTGCTTTTAGAATGCTGAAGCTTTCTGCTCCAATAGGCCTGCTGTAAAATTTTGTTTTTCTTACTTTCATTATTATTTAGTACAGACATGAAGAAATGTTTTGAAGGAACAAATGCACCTTCTAATGAAGGGAATTAATCTAGAAATAACTGTAGATAAACAATACAAGAAGAAACATATGGTGGAGGTAGTTGTAATTTCACATTGATCCTTTAGACCTAAGCTGGGATTTACTTCAGAGACATATAATATCTTGTTGCTAGGTAACATCAGTATGATGCCTCGGCCCCAATCTAAGACTTAATTCTGTGGAGATTTAACTCTTCCATACATTAAAGCCATAAAGTAAAATATTCACTATCACTAATAATATTTGTCAAATTCAAAGTTTTCTATTTAACTATAAACTTGTACTATGTTTTTTACTAGAGATGCACCATATTATCGGTTTGATATTGGTATTGGCTGATATCAGCCTAAAAAGTTAGGTATCATATCAGCCATATTGAAATTTTTGTGCAGATATTTATATCCAATATATTCGGCTGGAATTTCAACAAATTACACAAATGTACAATATTGTTTGCTCTCTCTGAGTGCTTTCTAGTTTTATATATTTTCCTGCTGGGCCATATATTTCAGCAAACAAGGGGAGGATACACTGCACAGTCCTGCATGGGCAGTTCAGATTATGGCTGCAAAAAAATATCAATACACCAGTATTGCTGCTGTCGCCCAAAACCTTGTTTCTCCATTTTTTTTATTTTTAATTTTTGTTCATGAAACTGAATCGTTGGTCACTGTGATCTGAAGTTGCGTCCCACTGTAACTACTTGACAAAAGGTCCTTCCTGGTTTTAACGTCATAGGACTCGGAATCCAGTCAGAATTGCCAAAAAATGCATTGTTTATATACTGTTCTTTAAATGATCATACAGGTGGAGCAACTTTAATTTCCCCACTTTTCATGACTGAGTCTTGACTGGTCTGTGACTGGAACATGCTGGGACCTGCCCACTGTCCTTAGCTTAGTGACTGGTTCACACTAATGCTACTCCAATAAGGACAAGCCCATAGGATTTATTCTTGTAAATGGTAAAAGATTTGAACTTATATAGCACTTTTCTTGTCTTTCGAAGCAGCTTCACACCGCAGGTCACATCTACACTGTCACACCCATTCACTCTCACATTCACTCACTGATGGTTGGAGTTTCTACGTCAGTTATCCATCAGTATCAACCTACACATTCACGCTCTTTCATACCCATTTACACGCCACTGATGCAGCAGTGGGAGCAACATGGGGTTAAGTGTCTTGCCCAAGGACAAATCGCCATGTGACAGCCGGAGCTGATAACCGACCAAGCGCACTATCAGACTGGGCCACCGACGCTCCCTTGTTGTGACGGAAGCACCATCAAACGGTCAAGTTTATGGTGGAATTTGGGCTCTCCCATTGGCTGGATGTTGGCTGATATGTGGCTGAAACTCAGCAAGCATTCAGCTGGAGGGGAAAATTGAAGCGGTTGCATCTGTACATCCATACTGTTTTTTGACTCTACATACAGTATATCCCATGATAACAGCCACTTTTTGGTTGTTTTTTTTCTTTCTTTGTCTTCTTTGTCTTCTTTTCCTGTGACAATACCGCTTTTTACGTAAAACAAGTTTATTTCTTGAGATCTCAATAAAACAGCAAAGTTTTGCATTAAGTTAAACAGATTGGACATTTGAATCAAGGCCTCTGTAATTATATGTTTTTTTATATCTTTGGGGGGGCTTTTGGGCCTTTAACATGAGACGGACTGTGGGTAGGCTGTGAGAGAGAGTGGGAGAATGACATGCAGGGAAGAAGCCCTTCATTACCCTGATTAATGCTTTTAAACATGTTTCTTTGAACTTCCTCTTTGTTGTGATTTTTCTTATGCCCCCTTGCAGCAATAAGAAAGAAATTTAAGTGGCTGAGCGTTGCCAGAAGTATCATGAAACAAGGCACAGAAGAAGAGGACACAAGTGCTATACACATACCCTGGAAGTCAAATAGGCAAAAAGGTTTAATAATTACCAGACAGAGGTCGGTACACATAAAGGCAGACAGTTCAGCCAACAGTTTCCAAAACGTGAGGCAAAAAAGCAAGGTGAAAAAACAAGCAAGTTAATACACGACAAGACAAGACTATGATGAGTGCTGGGACGAAGACTATGAGGCACGACAAACTGGCACACAAAAGTGGGAGACATGAATTTAAATACAAGAGGTAATGAGGGGTGATGAGAAACAGGTGGGGTGAAACAATCAGGAAGCACGTGCAACAAGACAGAGGCAGGGCTTGACAGGAAATAGATCCTCAACGGAGTTAAGGGTTTTCAAAAGAAAACAGGAAGGACTAGACATGAAACATGAATGTGCAAAAAATAAACGAAAACTTAACCAACATGACAGTAAAGACTTGATTCAGGTTTCCCTTCCTACCTGTGACCCTTTGTTTTATATCCTTACAGTGGCATTTTCCTCACATTCCTTTTTTTTTTGCTTGTTTGTCTGTTGAAAGAAACACTTTAAGGTATCATTTCTTTTTTTTTTTTAGCTCCAGCTTCACATGGTTTTTTTCTCAGTAACATTAAATGATGGAAAAGGGCACCTCTTTCTAAAGCTGCACTTGTGCAGAGATATTGAATTGTTGGTTGTTAAGTGAAGGACTTTGAGCACCGGTCTTTGTTAGATAACAGTCTGACTCAGATACCCATGAAGCAGGTCTGTTACTTAAAATAAAAATTCACAAGACAACAAGATGTAAATGTTAGAGAGATGAATTCAAGCTGAGTCTAACAAGTGGGGCGATGTGTATGGATGAATATATTGAAGATATTTGTGTGATGTGACAGGCCAATTTTTATCAGTATGTATGTATGTATGTATGTGGCTGTAGGTAAGGAGCAATGTGTTCTGTAACTTAGGTCTAATCAGTAACCAGTGAGTACCATAAGTGAGTTTTGCCACTGATAACTGTCTGCCTGGATAACTCTAACACTCTTTGATTGTACAGTGTGCTTGCACCTTCTAAGCATCTTGTCCCTTCTGTTGCGCTGATGTAGAACTGCTTGCCAGGTTAGGATCGGCCATCTGCTACTGTGTAATCTGTCAATGTGTGTAATCTGCCAATGTGTGTGCGTTTGTTGAAGTCAGTATCACACTGACGTGTCACTTGGCCTACATTAGCATAAAAAGTGGAAAATTGAGGTAAGCCGGAACCTGGGTGTCAGACACTGGGGACCTTGTTAGGTTGTGACATGACATGAACCTTAAGACTGTTGGTGCTGGTGCAGCCAATTCTCTCACACACATCACATTTGTTGTAACATGGTTCAGGTAGAACTCCCTGTTTTCGGCTTATGTTGCCAAAAATGTTGGAAACACAGAGTCAGGGGTAAAGTGCTATAATTTGGCAGAGACAATTTTTTGGAACCCTTTTGTTTTTTTGCTTTGCAGAGTGATGTGATATGAAAAGCCCCTCGTAAGACCAGAATCAGAGTCCCCAATGCACCTCTTAGTAAGTAGGTACAAGCAACTTGAGTTTTGTATTATTACAATTGTTGTTGGACTTATTGCAGTTAACTTTAAGGAGAGCATTACCATAGTCATTACTTCTCAATACTTGTCTTACTATGTCTTTCTAGTAAACAACTGATTGAAGCCAGGTTAAGCAAAGTAGCACTAATGCAGGTCCAGCATTTGTGCATTAATATTATCAGATTACATTGGGTGCCCATTCACAAGGCCTTTCAGGGGCCCAGCTACTTCTGTGGGCAGCCCTGCATACGCACACTTTTTTAGCCTTGCAGTGCAACTGAATCAGCCTGATTCAATGTCTGTAATCAGAAGAGCTGCCATCTCTCAGTATTGGCCATGACAGGCATGCATTAGAGTGACTTCACGTGCTCTCATGTTCACACAACAAAAGTTTAAACACAGTGGAGGACAATGTCTGCAGAGTCACTGAAGCCACAGCAGCACGTTATCACGGACGCAGCTCTTTTACCTGCAGAACAGTTTTACGCAAATTTTGCGCTTTAAAGCCCCCTGAACTGCGCCAACTTTCTGTGGATCAACATTTCTCTGTGAGCAGATATTCACACACCTGAGGAGTGCAGGCCCTTTTCCTTTGTAAAGACTGATGAAACTGACCTCCATCAAGCTTGTTTGCAAGTCGAAGTGACTCAGGCCCCCACATCATGGAGCTGTGCAAAGAAAAGTGACATCAGGATCACAATGACAGGTAGGCTTCAGATTACATGTGCAGCACACATAAATCTACAGAACAGCGCTCTATTAACTTTATTTTTTTTTATGATGATCATTATTTTTCATAAGTAAGGGAGCATTTTCATGTGGTCATTATTCTAGAGTTTGAAAAAAATAATTTTCAGTTTTAAAAAAGGGTTCATCTTAGTTAAATTAGAAAGCATTATGAAATGATAAGTGTGTAGCTATGCAGACTGAGATTGAGAAAAGGTGTCAACATTGTTACATTTCTTATAACCATGGACGGCTTTTAAAAAGGCAGTAATGTTCATGATTAGAACTGATACTTCTGTTTGTTACATACCCATTTTGTCAAAACTCTGGTTCAGTGCCAATGGATAGGATAAGATTTTAACTCCATAAGGATGCTGGCAATGTGGAATTAAGGTTTATTTTTGTAGATAAACTTGATTCTCTTTTTGACATTTGGATATAAATAAATTTATCAATTTGCTGATAAAAAAATATTGGTTGAGGATTGGTGTGATTTACGATTTCTATCTACAATGTGGATGCTTCCATAGACATGCAGTCTTGTTGTTTAGCACTCATCATTTTTGTGTGCAGATGATAGTGTTGCCTCTTTGGATGGAAACAAAATCCATGAGAGATTTAACATTGTTTTAGTTTTTGCTTATATTTGTTGTACCTCAATGTTGAGGTGGCTCACAAAAAGGTGGCCATCTCCTGGCCTAACTATTAATTGCTGCAGTGCATGCTGTTTAATGTTGTTTAGACAAACGTTCAATAGTGTCATCAGCCACAAATGCTATGATCCATTGATCTTCCACTGAGTTTTTTTCCCAGACAAGACACCCAGTATGGTTCCCTTTGAGCTGTTTGGCCATGTCAACAGAACTCCTCGTACTCGACTTTCTTAGCACAGGCCTTGTCCAGACCATAATACTCATCTGTTTAATTTTATTTTTTCTGGTTGGACATGGAGAAGCATGAAACACTGGTTCCTGAGGGTTTTGTTATGTTGGACCTATGCGTTCACCCCCAGGTATCCTCTAATGAGGCAAGAAAAGTCAGATCCCCAACACTTTCAGACAAGATATGAGAAATGTTTTCTCATATTTCATTTCACTTGATGGATTATGTAGTGTGACATACAAGTTAAAATTCTGATTTAGCTGTTGTGTGCTGTGTTTGTGTCTGAGCCATGCAAACATATGCAGACGGGTCATCCTCCAGACTATCTCTATGCGTTTGCATAGAGTGGACTAATGCTATCTGGTGTAAGCTGTGAGATGTAATCACATGCTTTAAAGGCCAAAAATACATGTTGTTTCTTTTTATTACATATTAACAAGGGGATGGCAGCAATTAATCCTCATGAACCTTGAGTTGAAACCACTAGGGGACATGATGACACCATGCGTGAAATAGCAAATCCAACACAGACCAAACTCAAACTTTTTCTGTCTTTTGCTTCAGTTTGTTAATTGGACTGGCTGGGTTGGCGTTACCTTGCCAACACTTTTCCACCTCTCCTTCCCACCAAGCTCTCCCTGAGTCTTGCACAATTCGCCCTGTAGTTCAGTGTAAGCAGAGAAGAAAATATGACGCACATAACTCTCGCAGCTCTCCAATGGCATATTAATGCTAAAGGTTCCCTCAGGTTTTCCTGATCTGTATACAGTCAAGAATGTCATTAGACATTAAAGCAACACACTCAGAGATGAAAAAAGGATTCAAGAAAAACATGAAGTAGTGGAAATCATTGAACACCATTTGAACAGGAACACAAAAGCTTATCTGATATTGCTGTAGAGTTTTTTTATTTTAATTGTTTTCAAATGACGAGAAAGAATGTTGATTATTAGTGGAGCTTCTTAAAATGCTCTTTTTTCAACATGGTGTCATAATACATCACTAAAGGGACTTGTGTTCTTTGTCTCTTGTTTGGGTCGGTGAACAGTAATAGTCTGTGGTGAGTCAGAGTGAGTTTGTATTGTCTGCATGTCATTATAAAACCGTCTCCATTTAACCTGTTGTTAAGATGGATGAATTTAGGATTCTGTCTGCTGAATGAATTCCATCTTCAGGACATTCAGTACATCATTTCTCAAACACAGAAAGAAACAGGGTAGCTCCATGACAAGTTAAGGCTATGTCCACATACAGGTGGGTATTTTAAAAACAGTTTTTCTCCTCAAAATTAGTATTCTAAATCAACCCTGACCACATGTGAGTTTTAAAAGTCATCCCCGTCCACACAAAAGCATACAAACTGACTGTTAAACACAGTTTATCAAGTTGTTATGATGTACCTAACACTCCAGATAGACTGTTAAATATATTTCACTAGTCTATTGGAGACAGAGCCCAAAGAAAGTGTTTGGGGAGGGCAGAACCTTCAAAAGCATATCCAGCAGGTGAGTTGGACGATCATTCCATCAATCATATTAATTATGGGCCAATCAGATGATGAAGTTGGCAGGCGTTACTGTTGTTGTGTAAAGGACAGAACGTGAGCCACTCCATAAAACAAGCTCTTTGCAAAACATATCAGAAGTGGAGCAAAAATATCCTTTCTATGGAGAAGCTTGTAGAGTTGTTACTTGTTTTTCATTAATAAAGAATTGCGTTTCAGATCTGATAAAACTGCTACTGAGGCTGTTAGCATCTATGCTAATCTCTGTACAAGCAGTCACTTCCTGCTGTCATCTCGCTCATAGCTCCCACCTTTTCCTTTTCTGAAGGATGTTGATTGGGCTGTCTCGTTTTTGCTGATCACAACTGTTGCAGATTGAACATTGGCAAGATGGATCTGTATGATTACAAACAATGAATCAGGCAGATCCATCTGCACTGCAAGGTTAATAATGTCCGTGTTATGAAACCAACAATGCACATTTATTTTTGTATCTAATCCAAGCACAAGCCATTGGTCACAAGTAAAAACAGTCACTTGGGAAACAATAACACTGGGTCTTGTCCAAAATGTTGCCAGTATTTGTATCGTCAGATGCTGTAAAAGCAGCTTCATAGTGAGAGGGTGACAGAAAATATGTGTTGGCATGTAAATAATCCAGTCATCAACATTTTAAAACAGCAACAGTTTAGCAATGTCTGCTGCAGCAGATGTAAACAACCATAATAATGTTGCATGGTGTGACATCACCCAGAGGAGAGTTCAGCGCAGAGTGTGATGTTTTAGCCCAAAACGCTGTTTCACTATCTACATGAAGACATTCTAAACAGAGCTTTTAAAAATTTTCACCTTGGTGGGAGTTTTCCAAAATATGCATTAATTGACCTAAAAGACTGTTTGCATGTGGACAAAAGGCTAAAATACACAGAAAACTCTGTTTTTAAAAATACCTGCCTATGTGTGGACATAGCTTAAATGTTATATTGCATACTTGTCGCAGGGGTAGATGGGTTGTAGTTGACTTTAACTGGCAATGTTACCATCATATTAACGTCAGCAGCAACCTTTGCATAAGTCTTAAATAGTTTTAAAATTATACAATGACAATAAACACAGCTGTCTTTGGCATGAACACATCTTCAGATATTTCTAGCAGCAGTGGTCACTAACCATGACATGCCTCTGTTTTCCCCTGGTTCTTGTCACACCAAGGGCTCTAATTTCGTAGACCAGGCGCGGGCAGGGCGCACCTGCCCTGCGCCGCGCCAACGGGTTGTGTCCAGGGCATTTTGCAAGTTTCGTGCACAGCGCAGGCAAGCGCAGGCAGGCTCACCCACGCCTCCATCCTCCCACCAGCGCAAGTAGCAGTGAGGGAGGAGAGGAGGCATGAGTGGGTTTAACACAGCCGAGTGTAATCTTCACCATCAAATGAACGCCTCTCCTCACCTTTAAATGCGCCGCGGGCGAGGCGCAGTGACAATTTCACCTTGGTGGCGAAGAAGGTCAGAGCCACTGTCACTTTTACAGCAACTGGAGAGCGAAGGGCCACCGGGCCGCGATGCGCACTACCGTGTGGACCATCTCGCGGGACAGATTTAATCTGTTCCTGTGTCATAAATAGGAGTACAAAATTGAGTGATAATTACATTTAAACACAGCAGCAGGCTAATCCATTCATCATGCTTGTGATCCACCTGCATTCCTGCTCTGTCATCGCCAAATAGCAGAACCTTGGTGAAATACTCTCTCTCAATATCTCCTCCTCATCCTCCTTGCAATAATGTACTCCATCTTTTTAGATCACGTTAAGAATAAAGATTAAAACAGAGAAATATGGGCAATCACAGGTAAAATCCTTAAGACACCGAGTGACTTACATTTATTCAGCGAGCGTCTCCGATACTCCGTATCGGATGATGTGGCTGTTTGTGGTTGGCTGAGAAATGTGAACTCGTTAGTTTGCGTCACACCTCCAGCTGCCGTCAGGTTGAATTTCCATTATGACAAATGTCTCTGATCTGACATCAGATGTGACAGGACAATTAATATAGATACAAATGTGTGTGCTGGTTCAGACGGTGACATTCAATAGTGGTTGATTGTTTATTGCATTGAAATGTGCCTGACACAGTGGACACCTACCTGTGGGTTTAGGTGACGTGTGCGCACTGCGCGGCCTATCAGCCAAATTACCACTGCACGGGGTGCACCTCGCCTGCGCCGAGAATAGACCAGGTTGGAGCTGGCGAGCTTTTAGCGTACTTTCCGCGCAGTTGGCATGAAATTGTCACTGAGCCAAGCTGAATCTGTCGACACCTCCCCCTGGTGCGCCGTCACACCCATCTCAGCGCAGTTGGTCTACCAAATTGCCAAATTGGCTAAATTGATGAAATTACCACTGCGCGGGGTGTGCTGGGGTGTGCCAGGCTGCGCCACCCTGCGCCACCCTGAGTTGTGCCAGGAAATTAGAGCCCTAAAGGTGCATTCACACTGAACACTACTTGGGCAACTGGGCGACCATTTTCCATGTAAAGTCAATATACAGCCGCGATGGGCATGTGACGGACGCAATCTGAGCGACTTGGTCGCTCTGGACCCACGACCAGGTTGCAGCGCTCGGTTACCAAAGTTGAAAAAATTGAACTTTTCAGGCAATGTCGTGTTTTATTTTCTAATTATTTTTCTAATTATTTTCTCTTTCCGTAAAACTTTTGTTGTGATCAAAATTTCTCAATGTTAAACATGTAGCCAAACTCATTGATGCTCCCATTTAGTACATCTAATCTAGGTGTCCATTTTCGGTGTGAAAGTAAAACAAAGTTCTGTAAAAACCCTAGAGCTCGCTGTTGCATATTGATTTAAACATTTGCAAACACAGAGATTAAAATGGTAAACAAAATTGTTTTGACAGAAATAAAATAAATAAACTGCCTCGTAGCTCTTCTGTCCCAAGGCATCCCCAAGGCTCTGTGCTTGGTCTTCTTTTCTTTATCATAAACATGCTTCCTCTTGTAATATCATCAGTCACCATGGTTTTAATTTTCACTGTTATGCAAATACATTGTACATATCCACACATTACATCACTACAGAAACCTGCTCCTCACTCACCACCTGCCTCACTGACATTAGAGCCTGGATGCACACCAATTTCCTTCCCCACAGCTGCCACAAATCTGACATTATTATTGGTCCCAAATCCCTTACTCAGTCCACCTAATTTCAGCCTCACTATCGATAACTGCATGCTCACTCCCTCGACCCATAGCCATAACCTTGGCATCATTTTCAACAATCACCTCACCTTCAGTCACTCCGCTCACTAAAACTACCTTTTTCCACCCCTAAAAACAACATAGCCCACACTACTCCACTACTTCCTTTCTCTGCTGCTGAAACCCTTATCTCATGCCCTCATTACACCCAGACTTGACTACTGCAGTATCATCCTTTATAGTTCATCATCTGAAGTTCTATAAACTTCAATACTTTCACATGGCACTTGTCAAGCAGACCAAAACCTGTCAAATGCTGTGCATTAATCTGCCCACACTAGCTGCAGACCTTGTTGCTGCC
>JBAMNC010002564.1:0-20098 GCA_037902135.1 Cetoscarus ocellatus
TGATGTTTTTTGGGGGTACATTAGATGTCTGTGTTAACATGGGCAATACCCTTTCATCCTTAATAACAAAACC
The DNA here is from genome assembly GCA_037902135.1 of Cetoscarus ocellatus. Lineage (NCBI taxonomy): Eukaryota > Metazoa > Chordata > Actinopteri > Labriformes > Labridae > Cetoscarus > Cetoscarus ocellatus. The sequence goes on from JBAMNC010002564.1 coordinate 74, forward strand.
AGAAAAGCACTCAGAGAGTGCAGACCTCCGCCAAGCAGCTTCGGTCCACTTTGGCGAAAATGGTCCTATCTGGCAATGTTAAAGAATCCTTTCAAAAATTCCTGGATCCAGACGGTGATCCGGATCACCCCCAAAATTTAATCAGTTCTTCCATATCCCATTTCCAACAATTCCTGAAAATTTCATCCAAATCCGTTCAAAACTTTTGAAGTTACTTTGAACACAAACAGACAGACAGACAGATAAACACTGGCAAAAACATAACCTCCTTGGCGGAGGTAATTATTGCATGCACTCAAAATCTGGGTGGGAAGCTCGGGTTACTTCCGAGACATATTCTAATCAAACTAAATTAGGACTTGTTTTCTGTTCTTTGGGTGTCATTTGTTGTTGGTTTTTTTTTGTTTTCTTTTCTTTCTTTCTTTTCTTTTCTTTCTTTTCTTTTTCAACTATTAAGAATGAATTTTGTGTGAAAATACTCGTAGTGTTATTTCTGGCTTTATCGCCCAGCCCTACTGCTACAGATGTGTCTGATTATGTGTATGAATGCAGACCCAGGCCTCCTGTGTTCATCTTTATATATGTATACGGACATTTAATATAAGTAAGAATGTTTTAGGTTTTAGGGTAAGTGCCAGAATTCCCAAACAAAAGATAATTTGACATATTGATTTAATAATCATGGTCCCCTTATTTTTATCATCAGTCATGTTATTTTCTTTCTCACTCTTCTTTATCGCTTTTTTTATCTGTTTCTATTGATTCAAAATCATTGAGTATGATAGGTTTTTGCTGAAAGTCACAGCAGATTGAACATATGTATGTGTGCAATCTCCTGCGATTTCTGCTGACACTCACGGTTTAATCCAGGATAAATGAAGCTTAGATTTAAACATATTCCCAAAAACAAGCCAAATGAAAGGTGAAAGTTTGCTGAGACTCTTGCCATAAGCAGTTCTGTCAGCAGCAGGAGAGCAGATGAGTGCCAAGAAAACAATCAGTAAAGTGGAGGAAAACACCACCACCCTCACACTCCGGCAGCAGAAGTGTGTCGGTGAAGAACAGGTCCAAGGGCCTGAATATTAAAACCGTCAAATAAACCCCTGCTTTTGTGGAGTCGCACCTCTGCAGGCTGTTCTTCACATGCAGTGTTCAGGTCAGGAGAGTTATGGAGGAGAATCAGATAAGAGTCCACTTACTGCACACTCACCTTCCTGAGAGACTTGTTTCCTCATTAAGGCACCAACCTGCCTGAGTCACTGAGGCTGTTGGAGCAGGAAACACCCCGAGGAGCAGGGAACTCATCACACATGCATTTGTTCACACAAATAGTCAATCACATGGCTTCAATGCAGTGCATATAGGCATAAAACTAAATTCACGGTATTTTCTCACAAACATGAATTAACTGAGCCTGTCATTGCTATTACAACTCTAAATGGCAAGCAGATAGAGCTGGTCTCTAGCTATAAGTATCTTGGATTTCTGCTTGACCAGGAGCTCTCATTCCAGGCTCACATTGCCAACCTGGTCCAAAAAATTGAAGGTAAAACTTGGATTTTTCTATTGGAACAAATCCTGCTTTTCCCTCAGAGCTCAGAAATGTCTTGTCTCTGCAGCCTTTCTGTCACTGATTGATTATGGTGATGTTTTGTACATGAGTGCCTCAACCAAATGTCTCCAGACTCTGGACACTGTTTATCACTGTGCACTGCGTTTTGTTACTGGCTGCAGACTTCTCACTCTTCCTTGTGACCTCTATGCCAAAGCTGAGTGGCCCTCCTTGAGCTCCCGGGGGTATACCCACTGGATGCTGTTGGTTTATAAGTCTCTTCTAGGATTAGTATCGTCCTATCTATGTTCACTACTGCAGAAGTCGAGGAGCACTTATGCCATACGCTCTTGTGCAGTCTATCACTTTAATGTGCCCAGAGTCCGAACTGATTTTGGGAAAAGAGCTTTTTCTTATGCTGCCCCCACAGCCTGGAACACTATACAGACTGAACTGAAAATGGCTGAACTGGTTTCACTCAAAGCTTTTCGCTCCATCTTGCTCACCAGACAGCGAGATTCCTATGAACAATACCTGTGTTTTTAATTGTAGCTGTCCTCAAAAATTATTGCTCTTCCATTGTCAAGTTGTAATTTTTTTGATATATTTGTTGGTTGCATTTTATTGCCTGAAGCTTTTTTCCTTTTGTATTGATATTTTGCGTGTGCAGGTATCTTAGCCCATTCCTCAAGGGCAAAGGCCTCCAGTTCTTTGACACTCTAGGGCTTGCGTGCTGCAACTGCCCACCAGAGATTTTCTATGGGATTTAAGTCTGGGGATTGCGATGGCCACTCTAGAATCCTCCAGCCCTTGTTGGAAGGTCCAACATCTCCCAAGCTTCAGCTTTGTCACTGACTGCATGACATTTACACCCAAGATTTCCTGGTAGATGATTGAATTCATGATACCTTGCACACGCTGGAGATTCCCTGTACCTGAAGAAGCGAAACAGCCCCAGAACATGACTGACCCTCCGCCATGCTTCACTGTAGGCAAGGTGTTCTTTTCTTTATTTGCCTCGTTCTTCCTCCTCCAGACATATTGTTGATCCATAGGCCCAAAGAGTTCCAATTTTGTCTCGTCGCTCCAGAGAACAGTATCCCAAAACCTCTTTGGTTTGTCCAAGTGGTTTTTGGCATACTGGAGTCGACTTTTCTTGTGCTTTGGAGTCAGCAAGGGGGTGCACCTGGGAGTCCTGGCATGGAGGCCTTCATCTCGCAGTGTGCGCCTTATTGTCTGTGCCGAAACCCGAGTACCTCCCTCTGACAAGTCCTGTCGCAGTTCCTCAGCTGTCGCCCAGGCATTTTTCTCCACCTTCCACTTCAGAAATCGGACAGCAGTAGCCAAAAGCATCCTCTTTCTGCCATGCCCAGGTAGCGTTTCCACTGTGCCTTTAGCTTTAAACTTGCGAATTATGCTTCCAACTGTGTCTCTTGAAATGTTTAATGTCTTTGCTATGTTTTTATATCCATATCCTTGTTTATGAAGAGAAATTACCTCCTCTCTCAACCTTTTTGACCATTCCCTGGACTTCACCATGTTGCAAAGACACCATTAAGTGTCTAGAAGGAGCTGAGTATTGCAGCCCTTTTAAATCTGCTTAATTGTTGCTCGTTATGGTTCTGTTCACATCTACGGGTGTTTTCAACACCTGATTGAAAACACTTGATTGAAACCTCTGCTCCTAAGAGTGGGATTTTTGAAGGGGTTGAATAATTTTATCAGTGAGGAAATCAGAAAAAGGACATTTGTTTGTGTATTACAAAAAAATGTTGTAATTTAAGTTGCATTTGTTTATTTTAGAAGTCTTTATTTGATCTAATTACAAACAAAATAAAAAATAAATTTTAAACATACTAAAACAATTTACTGCTGTGGGGGTTGAATAATTTTGAACACAACTGTATACACATACAATATCCAAAACCCAACATGAATCCCTCCATCATGACAGCAAGAAAATACCTTCTGTTAAGCAGCAGGAAATCTTGAATGTGGACCCCAGTCTCATGATGAACAGCAAATCCACACGATGCTGTGTTGGGTGTGTGGGCGAAGGAAGGGAGGTAAGTGGAGACAAGTGGACTAAAGTAAGAACTAAAGCTAGTGACAGATCCATGGACCAATCACAGACCTGTCTTCATCATATTTGTCTCTGCTGAATATAAATTTATCAGAGTTTAGCCCTTTGAGATGCAACATGTTGTTTTCAGGAGGGTCCTCATGTCTGTATGATTGTAGTGATAGTTTTATAGAAGTATAATCAATAATAATCATGAAAAGAGTAATGATCTAATATTTACATTAACCAATAATACAACAGCATCAAAATGAGAATTTATAAGTGATGTATTTTCAGCTGATAATTGTGTGTGTGTGTGGGGGGGGGGGGGGGGGGGGGGGGGGGGGGGGGGGTCACAGACAATGGACTGAAAATAAGACTTTATGGTAGTGACAGACTCAAGGACGCCCAGACCATAAATCCATCCCCATCCGGTAATTTGTCTCTGTGAGCACAAATTTAGAGGTAGGCCTCTTGAGATGTGGCATCTCATTTTCAAGAGGGACCTCATGTCTATATGGTGCTAAAGATGGTTACAGTTATAGTGATTATGAATGGGGCTAAAGATAGGCCAAATATTTGTTATATCAGTAATTGTAGTTAACTGTAGAGGATGGCCTGAGAGAGAGAAAATACCCAGTGAGCAGCAGTTCTCTGAGTGTTGATGTCAGAGGTCGGAGGACAAGGGTCAGAGTGGTTGGTTAGCGTCAAAGTCACAGCAGCATATGAAATCAGTTTTGTGACATCATGAGATTAGTTTTCTCCAAACTCTACACAAATATCAGTCAGGGCCTTTCTGTGTGGAGTTTCCATGTTCTCCCCGAGCATGCCTGGGTCCTCTCTGTGCACTCCAGCATCCTCCCACAGACCAAAAAACTTGCTCCTTAGATGACTTGGTGACTCTGAATTCCCCTTAAATGAGAGTGTGAGTGGTTGTCCGTCTCTTTATGTGGCCCTGTGATTGGCTGGTGACTGGTCCAGGGTGTACCTTACCTCTCGCCCAATGCTCCAGCCCCCTGCGACCCCAAAAGGGATAAGTGTTGTAGATAATGGATGGATGGGTCCCAAAGAGGCCCCAACACTCCCTGAGTACATGGCCTGTCACTGCTGCGTACGTGTGGACCTAAACTCGTCCTCCTGTGGACAGCTTCACGTCACAATGTTCCTCTTACATGATCTGTGCTTGTGTTGGATTAAATATACATTAAATATCAATTTTAATGTCACTTGAAGGGCAAGTGGGCAGGCTTGGAACACTGCAGTAAACAGTTTGTTTCCCGTTTTGTGGGCGTTCACAGAATCAAACTTTAAATATTGAAGATGATCACTTGATATCTTTACAGTCCAAATGTTTTTAAAGTATTATAGAAGCAGGGCCTAAAAAGGCAGTCTGAGTCCTCTTAAAACTCTGTCAGTCACATCTGTTTGTCCCAGGGCCGCCCCTGCCCCCAGGTTTGCACTCTGGGGGCCCGACAGACAACACCCATACACGTATGAACTCTGAGTTCAAGGTCATGATCTGGTCTGCCTTCACGTGATGGAGAACAGTTTAATAAAAATGATTAGTGATTTAGGCTCTGGTCTGATTATATCTGGTCAAAGGTGATGGTTTATCCGGAATATCTGATTAGTTTATCACTCCACACTCAGCCGGAGCTTCATACTCGGTAGAGGATCCACAAGATTTCTTTAAAGTGAAGGGTCGGTTTAAGTATAACTACAGGAAAAGGGTTTTCTTTTCATTCATCAGAGACGAGAATCTCAGCTTTCCTGCATGGTCAAAACCGTTGGACTGTGGAGAAGGAGGAGCAGTGATATGGGAGCTGAATCATCTCTGTGGAAACTAAACACTGTTATACAGTCATTAAACATAGTGTCTTTATTTCAGCAGGAACACGTGGAAAGTCCAAGGTGGCCAAATGACAGATTTTATTTTGGTTAAAGAGTCACAAAAAGCCTGATCCTGGTTTATCACCAAGGATGTGGACTTGGAGACTGACCCTGATGTGGTCCTGGTACCAGAACCTTTGACGCTGATCAGAAGCACATCCCAGACCTTAGTCCTCTTTCTTGGCACCACTGACTCAATCCATCCAGTATCTATACGGGTCTGTCCCTGTAGGGGGCTCGGGGCTAAAGCCTATCTCAGCTGACACTAGGCGAGAAGCGGGGTAGGACCTGGACTGATCACTAGCCAATCACAGGGCTGACCATTTACAACTATCAGAGCCACTTGTTCCTTCTTCATTGTGGCCTCAGGTCAGTGTGGTCTAAGTCCTCACAACAGCAGAGGAAACAGTAGCCTTGGAGCTGCCAGGGGCCACATGGGGCCCTCTCTCTCCCTCAGTGTAGCTTACAAACTGATTTCAAATATCATTGAATGGAGTGGAGTCCAAAAACATGGACATCAGTTCGCATTTAGCACTTCCTGGTTCCAAAGGCTGAATGTAAATTTGATTTAGGGATTTATCTGCATCCAAAAAATGAGAAATAAAGGTTCTGATAGTGTGAGATTAATGTTTACAAGAAAATGATAAAAACACATTTGAAATTGCCCACTTTTGAATTTTAAGGTGTTGTTTTTAAGAGGATAGTTGCTAATAAATTGCTAACAAAGACTACAAACATGGCCGTGGACCCCAATGTGATCACTTCAGATTGTTTTTTTAAAGTTAGAATAATTCATACTCTATATCCACCAGGACCAACCTGATCAGACCATTGTATGAGGAGGGAATTCTCAAACAAGAGCTCACAGCGTGAAGTTAAACATTTGAAATGTTGTAACAGCCTCCAAGTCAAACCACCATGCTGTAGTTCAATAGAAGATCAATAATAGCTGTGAACAGAACATGCAGTTTTCATCATTTTTATTCAGTACCAACCTTAGAATCAGGAACAATCCAAAACCAGAATGAAACCCCATAGGATTTTTAGTCAAGTGAACTAGCATGATGCTCACTTCTATGTTGGCCCACAGAAACACATCATCCCTGCACCACAGCATAAGCATGAAAAAAAAGCAAATCTGCCAAGAAAATGGTAAAAATCAGGACATTTCCATATTAGAGTACATTAAGTTGCTTCGTAAGAAATGAGCTGTGTAACCGACTTTTTTTTTTTAAATACATAATTTATGCATTACTTAACATAGTTGTTTAGAAAAAGAAAAGACCTGTAAGCAAAGTATTTTGTGTAAAACTGTACTCATTGAGTTTACTACACTGAGAAAGTAGGGGTTCTTTTTTAAGCTCATTTGATAAACTTTGCATTTTAACCTAAAATCTGGATGTTGGTTCATTTGTGGAATAGCTAAAAGTGTTCCTTTTGATTAATTAAGTCAGCATATATGTTCATTAATGTAGTTAGTAGTGTGGCCCTCCAACAGTAACGTAGCCCTCTAGGTGGTGAAGTTGAGGTTTTTCGCCAAGCAAAATTTTTGGCTTTGATTCTTTTGGACAGCAGTTGATTTTTCTGAAGTTTCGTGTCTAGTAAACTCACAACCGAGAGCTGCTGCAACTTCTGTCCTCGTACTCTGCCTCTCCACCCTACTGTGGCTTGAAGGAAAGGAAGTGGATTCACTGAAATTTGATCAATAGCACTTCGAGTCGAGCCTTCCTTACTTTTAGGGATTATCACCAAAACTTTAACAGCAGTTAAAAAAGTCAACCAAACCCATTTGATATAAAAAAGCCTAAAATCTCTCCACACATTGTTCCCATGATCATACTGCACCCGCACTATGTAAACATGACCCCGAGGTGATCAAGCCCATGAGTATGAATGACGAGGATGGCAGTGATGGTCAGAATAATATCAAAGGCAAAGGCCTTATCATTAGGGACAAAGGCTTGACCTGCATTTAGTGTCCCTGTGAGATCTTTGTACAAACGTTCTCATGGTAGTTCTTAAGAGTTTGTATGATCTCTGGACTTTTATTTCTTTCATTTAGGATTCTGCAGATTCAACATTTTAGACCTCCAATCTTCAGCACGTCCTCCACTGTTGTGTTTGAAGGCGTGGCACATCCTCCCATTTACTGCTCCAACTTTATGCTTCTGCTTTCTTATTCCACAACATTAAAGTTATTCTTTAACCTGGCATAAATGTCTTAATGAATGTTGCATAACTATGTTCAGCAAATGCACAATTAGAGCCCGGCTAAAGTGTTGGTGTAAAAAGTTAGACTTTAATCTTAAACACTTCTCATTTCCCGCTCACCTTATGATCTATTACACAAGCACTATGAAAGTGGGCAGTTCAAGCTGTGTTTCATGTTCTAGAGAAATGATAAACCCTTCCTCTCCGCTCGTCTGACTGATTGAGATCTTAAAGCCCAAACATACTCTGGTGGAAGACTCTGCTCCGTGCACTGGTGTCACACAAAACACTGCTCAGCATGTATTTTTCATGTATTTAAATGTGACACCGATCTGCATTGCAACAACCAGATCATCAAACTTTTCAGCTGTTCAGAAGTGTTGAAAATGTCTTTCAGTGTCAATTTTGCATGTCCATCTCCAACATGGCATACTCCCTCCTTTCATCTCTTGCGGTATTTATTGGCAACATACACACCACTGTCTCTTAATTTTAAAGCTTTGCAAAGCCAGCAGGCAGAGCAGTTCCTCATCCTCATCGTCAGTGTAGGACACCATGACAGAAAAATGTAAACAACGAGGAAGGATTGTGGGAAATGTAGGTTTAAAGGAAATTTCACAGAAAACTCCTGCGCAGCAATACGCTCGACCACAGAAGCTCTGATGACTGAGGAGTCCACTCAAGTCTGTGAGCACCTTTAGATACAGTTTCTCAGATAAATGCCTGGAATAGGGTCTGTTGTGAACACATGCAAACATAATTTTTACATTTTTTTCAACATAAAAACATCTGCTTGTGAATTTTAAAGTGTTATTGTGTTTTTAAAAAGATGGTTGCTAACAACCTTATACAGCATCAGATTGATGACGTCAGACGCTGATTTCACTGTGTATGGACTGCGCTGCTTTAAAACCGATTTTGTACTGTTTGTAAGCATACCCTTGTTTTGAAATTTACCTGTCAGAGACTCTGAATGTCTATTGAGTCTTAAGTCCATACCGGTAATGTTATTTTCTGTCTCGATTGCAGGTTTTTATACTTTCAATCACTGAGCGGGCTCACTGCCTTCAGGCCACGCAATATTGTTTACATTAGCAACAGTATGGCGTCTACCTCGCACATGAGGACTGTCCACTGCGAAGGCTGTGCAATACTTTTTCACACAAAAAGAGAGGTGACTAACCTTAGGGAGGACATCCGGAGGCTTTCCAAGGAGCTACAGAGGAAGGACACCATGCTGTCAAGCTATATTGACATGGCTGCATCTGAGTCCTAGAGGCTACTGGCTATCCACACCGAAATCTCAGACACCTTGCTGTGGGATCCTGTGCGCCCACGTCCTTCCTCCTGTTCAACACCTAAGCCCCGGGATTCCTGGACGGAGGATGTGGTTCGAGGAGACAAAAACTGGAGGAAACGATCATATTCTCCCCGCCACTCCTCCTCAGCAATCACTTCACAACACTGCAGGAAGACACTCGGAGAGATCTGAGTGATGCCGGACCAAACACCGACTCTGTGGGCTGCCCTCCTGGGTCTACACACCGCCCCTCGGAATTAGCTGACGCTGCTACTGCCTCTGCGCCACCGGCCACAGCTACTGTCACCATCTCCGCAGCGGCAGCTGCACCTGCCGGTGTGCCCTCTCCACCTCCCGCTGTCGCTTCCACTCCATCTCCTGCAGTGTCATCGCCATCAGATGATCCCGCTGCTGTCTCCTCTGCACCCGCCGATCATGCTGCTGCTGACTGGCGGACAGTGCGGCCCACCGAGGGACAGCGAAGCAGACAGCGGAGCAAACAGCGGGAGAGGCCGGCCTCCTCCCACTGCCGCAGGCTGCTCAGGGAGGCCGTCAACAGACGCTCCGGTGGTTTCGGGAGGGATCTTCCACCTCACAGCCTTCACCGGCCTGGACTTCTTCACCTCATTTAGAATACAGGTACAACATTGGGGACTAACACGAGTTCCCACCGCTCCCCGCTGTCTCCCACTCCATATTAGCCCGCCCGCCACAGCGCCATAGGAGCCTGCAGTAGAACAGCCCTTCAGGGTACGTTAAAAACAACGTCTGCACACGTGCGCATGAGGAGGGCGGTCACACTGTCGTTCCCGGGTGCCACCGTCATGGACATAACAGAGAAAATCCCCGACATCAAGAAATCTTACCCAAAGGCCACCAGGATCATCATCCACGCAGGTACGAACGATATTCCCAAGCAGCAGTCTGAACTTTTAAAGCATGATTTCCTCCACCTCTTCACCGTTATTGATCAGCCCCATCTGAGTGTTTTTATCTCTGGCCCCACCCCCACCTGTGACCAAGGCGTAGGTCGCTTCAGCAGGCTGCTAAGCCTTAACACCTGCTTCTCCTCTGCCTGTGGCTCACACAACGTGGGCTTCATAAACCACTTTGACTCCTGGCAGAGGAGGCATCTCTTTGGGGCTGACGGGCTTCACCTGAACAGCCCTGGATGCCATTTGCTGTCCTCCAACCTGGCATACGGCATCCAGCATGTGCACTCGTCAGCCCCTTCTCACCGCTAGCAAGATGCCCACGCCCACTGACCGGTCCGCCAGAGACTGATGCCCCCCTGGTCCTGGTTCGTATCATTTTAGTTCCTCCTTTAACAGATTATTATATCCTTGTATATACCCTTATCATATCCCACCGGACTTGGACCCTCTGACTTTCAAAATTCACCTGTATCAGATGAGACACACCTGGAATGCTTCTCAATCACAACTATCATCTCCCATAGACACACCACTCGCCCATCCTCACATCCCTCTGCTGCAAATCATGACAACTTAATTCAGATCCCTCTTCAACCACCAGCTCCCTCTGCCCCTAAGTGCGCCCCTGTCCATTTTGGCCTTTTAAATATCAGGTCCTTAAACAGCAAATCATTTTTATGTCATGATTTTATTGCTTTTAATAACCTGACTTTCTTGTTTTAACTGAAACACTCAGGGAGATCTCTGTCCACTTGTAGAGGCAGCCCCCCCCCGACTTTACTCATTTACATCAACCCAGACTGTCAGGCAGGGGAGGGGGGGGCTGCCATTATTATTAAAAAAGTTTTTAAATGCGTACCCACCCCACCAAACCACTTCACCTCTTTTGAACACCTTGGTTTTATTATACACTTCAGAGCACCTGTTGTAGTTTTAATCATCTACGGACCTCCCATGCCAAACAGTGTTTTTATTCAGGAATTTGCTGATGTTTTATCACATTTTATGTCAAAATATGACAAAATTCTTATATTAGGTGATTTAACATTCATGTATGCTGTCCCTCTCAGCCTTTTACCACTGATTTTATCAACACCTTTGAATCTTTTAATCTCACACAGTCTATTCAGGTTTCCACACATTCGAAAGGTCACACCTTAGATTTAGTTTCACACCACGGTCCCAGCCCCTACAACTTTGAAACGAAGGATATCTGTGTGTCAGACCATAAGCTGGTTTTATTTAGTGTTGTTTTATCGTTTTTACCTGTTTTAAACAGTAATTCTTACTCTCATCATGTTTTTACTCCTTCTTCTGCCAGTCGGTTTTCTGAGCTCTTTACCACTGCTTCTTTAACTGCTTTTAACCCAGATTTTAACACAGAGGAGCTGGTCTCCAATTTTAATCACATTTGTTAAACCACTCTTGATTCTTTTGCCCCATACAAGACCAAAAACTCTTTTAAAACACCTCAACCTTGGCTAAACCAACAACGGAAGAACTAAAAAGGGCCTGCAGATGATATGAAAGAAAATGGGGAAAAAAATGTCTTAATGTTTATATGAACTCTGGAACGATACCATGAAAAACTACAATAAAGCAATAAAAGAAGCAAGAGCATCATTTTATTCAAATCTCATTTTATCCAATCAGTCCAACCCCAGAATTTTATTTAAAATTTTAGATTCTGTGACCAACCCCACCCCTTGTCATTTTATTGATGCCTCACAAGAGACATGCGAGTCATTTTTAAAACATTTTACAAAAAAAATCGAAGATATAAGGCAACAGATAACCACCTCTGATTGTGTTTTAAACTCTCAAAGACAAATTGGCTTTAATTTTAGCAGTTTTTACCCAGTCTCGCTAGAAGTTTTATCAGGTATTTTATCACATATGAACCCAACTACCTGCATCCTTGACACCATCCCCACTAAAGTTCTCAAAGAAGTTTTAGATACGGTTGGGCCCTGTGTTTTTTCAATTGTAAATAGCTCACTTTTAACTGGTCATCTTTTAAAGAAACCTAACCTTAACCCCTCTGTTCTTAGCAATTTTAGGCCAACTTCTAAAGTAACATTTGTATCCAAAGTTTTAGAGAAAGTAGTTTTAACACAGATCTTAGATTTTATGAATCAAAACGACATCTTTGTGAAATTTCAGTCAGGTTTTAGAGCTTTGCACAGCACAGAAACGGCCCTCCTCAAGGTAACAAATGACTTTCTTTTAGCTGCTGACAGAGGAGAGAGCGCTATTTTAATCCTTTTAGATCTAAGTGTGGCATTTGACACCGTAGATCATGCCATTTAAATGCATCGCCTCGAGACCTGGGTTGGTGTCAAGGGTACTACGCTTAGTTGGTTTTACTCTTATCTTTTAGACAGAACCTTTGCGGTCACCATAGGTAACCACTCCACCTCCACCCATCGTATTACCTCTGGTGTACCGCAGGGTTCTATTTTAGGTCCGCTTTAATTCTCTATTTATATGCTTCCACTTGGTGAAGTCATTCATAGTCATAATCTGTCTTTCCACTGCTATGCAGATGACACACAGATATTCCTCCCACTGAGACCTGGTGACCCTAAATGCCTAGCTGCTGTTTTTAACTGTCTCAAGGATATCAAAAGTTTCCTTTAATTAAACGAATCAAAGTCAGAAATTATACTCTTTAATTACCCAAACCCAAAGAAATCTAGGTGTAATTTTTGACTCCAACCTCACCTTCGGATATCACATCAAGAAAACAGTCCAGTCATGCTTCATTCAGATCCGGTCAATTTCCAAAATCAAATCTATCCTTCCCCGTGGCGATTTAGAAAAGGTAATTCATGCATTCATCTTCTCCAGGCTAGATTACTGTAACTCCTTCCTCACTGGTATCTCCCACAAATCACTCTCCCGCCTCCAACTGGTCCAGAATGCAGCAGCTACGCTTTTAACTGGTTTTAACAGACGGCATCACATCACCCTGTCCTTGCTTCTCTCCACTGGCTCCTTGTCCACTTCCAAATTGATTTTAAGATTTTACTGATCACTTTTAAGGCTCTTACAAGTCTGGCCCCAGCCTACATTTCTGAATTATTAATTCCTTATGAGCCAGCCCGCAGCCTCAGATCCTCGGGCGGGGGCCTCTTGGCTGTTCCAAAGTCGAAGCTGAAGTCTAAAGGTGATCGAGCCTTTTCTGTCAGAGCTCCTCGATTTTGGAACACCCTGCCCAATAAGGCAAGCTGAATCAGAGACATCTTTTAAATCACATCTTAAAACACACTTTTTCAGACTTGCTTTTACATGATCCTTTTATTGCTCACATACTTGTTTATCATCCATGTTAGCTATTTTATTTTATCTACATAGTTATTTTAAAATTACCTATTTAACTATTTTTAAACTCTCCTGTTCTTACTCTCCTCACTGGTTTCTCATCGTTTTATTCCTGTTTTTACCATCTTTTCTTGTTTTAATATACTCCCTTTTTATTATTTTTAATATTTTATTTTATGTTTTTATATATCTTTTCTCCTTTACCCGTCCCCTATCTGCCCTCTTCTTTTGCATCTTCCTGATGTGATGTCGTCAACTATGAACTGTCTCTGTTTGACCTGATTGTTGATTTTATTGTACCACAAGTACTGGGTTCAATCTGTTAAAGCACTTTGTAGACATCTGTTTTTAAAGGTGCTATATAAATAAAGTTATTATTATATAACAAACTGAAAATAAGGACTATAAAATGGCCGCAGACCTTAGACTTTATCACACAAATAAACAAAGCAAGATTTGACGCCCCTTTCTGTTCACATAAAAATAAACATGTATGCATACATTGTGCTGACGTTAACAGCACATATTGTCAGTGAATGCTACGTTAGCTTGATCACTGTTTTGATATTTTGCCAAAATCAAGCCACAATTGTGTTTTTCTTTTCACTTCCCTTGTTTGGTTCGGACAGCTTTTGCACCCACCATGAACCAAACTCTGGTTCATGTGGCGGCAAACTGGGACTCCCTGTTTCAGGCGGGCCAGAGTTTGGTTCTTTGGTCCACACCAGAGTTCTGAGGCTCCCACTCCGGCCCCAAATCATCAAACTTTACACAAATGTGAACCAAAGTTTGCTCCACACAAACGTGTTAGGTGTGAGAGGAACCTTAGGTCGCTCTCACACCTAACATTCAAAGGACACCGTTGGTTCGGGGCTGAAGTTGTAATATGGTTTCATTTTTCTATTGGTTTAGTTTTCTGTCACACTGCACTTAGTCAGGCAGACCACCATCTGTCAAGTGTTGTGTGATACAGCCACCCACCACTAGTTGGGGCTGTAGCTGCAGCCTTGTCCCTACCATCCTGCCTTTTGTTGTAGAAACCCAGAAATACACAGCCAGCTTTTAGTAATCACATGGATTAGCTTAAAGTAGCTCGAGGTGTTTTGAGTGATAGATTCAATATTGTGTTTAGGCTGCTCAGATAAAAATGACGTATTTACCCTGCCTGATATTGTCAGTGAACTATACATTAGCTGGCCAACTCTTGTTGTCACAACATCTACAATGCCCTCCTTGTTTTTTTGCTCAGCTTGACTTTTTGTTTCTTGTTCAGTTCAGATGTCTTTAAACCCCCCATGAACAGAACTGATCCACCTGGAAACGAACAGTGATCGCCATTTATTGGCTGGATTCTTTAATCCACACCAGAATTGATGTGATTTTTCACACCAGCACAAATCATACAAACTCTCCAAAGAGTGGATCAGAGTTTGTTTGTGTGGAGCGAACATGTGAGGCGTTAGAACAACCTTAGATTTCAAAAAGTTCATTACATGAAGAATGCAAGACACATCTGTTTGGAGGGCATCAAAAGTGGAAGGACTGCTTAAAATAGAGATTTTATTGGTCTAATTTTTCAACAAAACACCCTTTATGCAAAACTAGACACATTTGTGAAATAAAAATAGAAATGTAAGTAGAATGGATTTTAAAAAACAGTAAATGTTCTGTAATTTGTATTAAAAAGCATCTGAAAAGGGATTAAATTCTGTTGCGCTCATCAGATGAAGTATTACCATGTGCACTTGAGTTTAAATACATAAATGTTGGTGTGATGAATTCTCATCACAGACATATTTGTTCTTTGTTCAGTCATGAGTAACAGAAATCATGACATTTAGCTGATCCTACAAATCTCAGCAGGTGGGCCTGTGGCCATGAGGACAGGATTGATGAGGCCCTTTAGGAACTGAAGTCGCCCATCCCTGCTGTGACTTTGATCAGTTTCAGGTCTGGATGAAGATCCCCAATACACAGACTCTTGTTTTGATCACAGCCATAGTGAGTGTCCTTCATCGAGGGGTCAAAGGTTAACAGCAGACATGCCAGACAGAAGCTGCACTGAGATCAAGTTTGTTGTCCTGGAGTCATAAACTTCCATCTTATCAGACAATAAATCCTGACCACTCCCTTCTCTGGGCGCGCTCAGTTCTTATCCCAGGGTCATAAACTCAGACTTAGACCTTCATGACGGTGCTCTATCTGACCTGCCCAGGTCATTAAGTTATTTTTTATCTCACACTCAAGAAAGAACGTCAACACTACGTCATGGAAATGGTCAGTGGAAACATGGGCCAAGATAAAGTTCATATTGATAGATCTGCAGCATCATGGATCTGATCCTTGAAGATATGGGTGAAGGTTTGGGTCAAACCAGGATAGAGGAACATGCCACCAGGCATCACCAAATGGCGGACCTCGGTCCGGATCCAGGTCGAGTAATGGTTCCGTCCGGATCATGACCAATCTCCGACAAATTCACAAGAATAGATTTTATTTGAGCATTTTTTCCAACAGTCGCCGATGTACAGTAGGCGCTGGTGCTGCTACTCCAGTTAACACTAGAACTGCTACGGTGGTCTGTTCACAAGCCGGTCATGCCACAAGTGTTCCTACATATATGTTCTGTATGTTTTGTGAAGCATGTAAGGTTGTTTAATGAAGCACTAAAGAGGACAGAGACATAATGATTCATTTAGCGGAGGTGATTTACTCGCTGCTTTCATGTTTACAGCACAAGCTGCAGCAGCTAAAAGCACCAGCAAACAGGAGGCAGAGACAAATAAACAGTCAGCGCAAAAAATAAGACCCTTAGTGTTGAGACCGACCTGTGTGGGAAATGCTGATGAGGGCTGAGAGGGCTGAGAGCTTTTGCACTGTATTGGCGCTGCACGGGACTGATCCTGTTCTTTTTCTAATTGTTTACTAATCCAGTTGATCATTTGTTCGTGTTATTTTCATTTATGCAATTCTACAGTTTTAGCACCAGTGTGTTTTCGAATATCACATTTTGCAAGTTGTAGCAGCACTGTTCTGTTTATTTATTTATGAGCCTATATGAGTGTGGGTTCATGCAACGCATGTTTGTGTGTGAGATGAGAGAAAGACTGAAAGACAGAGAAAGAGAGAGATAGACGAAGAGAGAGAGAGCAAAATCTGGAACCAGCGCAAATAAAATATTTATCTTCCTGTCATTTTCTTGTTACGTTATTTTGCAACAACACAGCAGAAAAAGCAGTTACAGATGACAAATGATTGTACTTTTAAGAGTTAATTTCTTTATTATGAAGATGTTGACTTTTTTTCTGGAAGTGTAGGTCTTCATGACATCTCTTACTTAAGAAAACCCTGTCAACAAACCCTCTTGTTGACAGTGATGAAATCCCACAGAGTTGGAGGGACAGGATGTTCGGCGTCATTGATGTTAAAAGTCTCTGTTTCCCAGCTGGTGAGTGATTATCTGCAGTGGTTTTATCTGCAGAGCCACAGAGGGCCTGGATAGGATAACTGAGTTTCCACCAGACCACCATAACGTTGTGAGAAACCACAAAGGGCATTAAAGGGTCACTCACCCCACCATAATCTCTCCTGCTGTCTTCCTCTTCATCATTACTCCATCTCGTCTTTGTTGGCTGTCGACTCCAGGCTCAGTCCTGTGACCATTTTTCCTGTTTTTTCTTTATTTTCACACCAAAAATGCCAAAACCCACGTGTGACAGAATGGGTTAGGGACAAGAAACTCCATCCGGATAGCTTGAGGTCTTGTTCACTATCTGCTCATGAACATGAACCACGTCTACCAGATGGTGGCGCTGTAATTAAAGAATCATTTAACCTTGTAAGACCGCTGATGGAGGAACATGAACAGCTGCTGCGGTTGTTTTTGTGTTTTCCTGATTTGGGCTTTTTGACCTTATTCTACTCATTGGTCAGAGTTTATTCATCCATCCATCATCTACACTGCTTATCCCTTTCTGGGCCACGGGGGCTGGAGGCTATCCCAGCTGACACTGGGTGTGATGCAGGCCACACCATGAACCAGCTGCCTGGCAATCACAGGGCCACACAGAGAGACAGACAACCATTCACACACTCATACCCAAGGATGATTTAGAGTCACTGACACAGGGATCGAACCACCAACCCCCTTACTGTAAAGCACCTGCACTACCTGCTGCACCACCGTGCTGCTGGTGTCTTTGTCCTCGTGTTGATGCAGTTACTTATTTTTGTTATCTGGTCTGACTGTTTCATCCATCATCTTATTTTCAGATTTTTTTGTGTTTTTCTTCTGGGGTTTTTTTTGTCATTGTTTTTTTTTAATTTCTCATGTAGATACTCATTTGTTGTTGGATGCATTTTAATTGCTTTGTTTAATCTGTTAAAATATGCATACAGTGTTCATTTTTGAACACTGCACGGCACTTCTTAATTTAGTTTTAGCTACAGTCTTTTGCCTAAATATCTTTTAGCTTTAGTCATAATTTAGTCATCTAAATTGTTGTAGTTTTTGTTGATGAAGTTTCACAACATTGTAGTCGATAAAATCTACTGTAAATTTAGTCAACTAAAATATGAAGTGTAAAGTGTAAGGCATTTTTTATGTTTCCTTGAATTTCTGAAGTCATGTTTTAAACTTGGATCCCACCACCACCACCAAGCTAAGGCAGCTGTGATTGGATGTCCCTCTTAACTCATCCAACCTTTCCACACAACCAAAGTAGCTGTGATTGGATATATTCCTAACTTGTCTTTACTTTCTACATGACCAAATTAGGTCTGATTGGATTAAGTCTCTGTCAAACATTTTAGTCTAGTTTTTATTTGTTGATGAAAATGTCACTTAAATTAGTTTGAGTTTTTGTCCTTGTGCACTTGTCTTTTTTTTAGTAATAGTCTAGTTTACATCAGAGGAAAAAAGTTTGTTGACAAAACTATGACAAAAATAACTGGTTGACAAAATTAACACTGTTTGCATATTTGGTATTGTGTTTATGTGTGCCTTTGTCTATTGGTCTTGTTTTTTTGTTTGTTCTTTGTTTTTTTTAATCGGCGGTCTCTATTATTTACTCTTTTAAATCCTTGTTTAGATTTTTTATCTGATTTTCTGTGTTTTTATTTTCTGTTGTTTTTATCCATCCTTTTGGTTGTTTTACGTATTATTGCCTTTTTAACCCCTTTTTCTTCATTCTTTTTGTTTGTAGTTGTGTTTTAATTGTTGTGTCATTTGTTAATTTGTTGAATTTCTGTTTTTACATGTTGTTGCAGTTGTTTTTTATTTGTGCCTTTTCAAACATTTACCTCTCACTGTTCTTGTTTTGCCTGCTGTTTAATTATGGTTGTTTTATTTATTATTCAGATTGTTAAATTCTTTACAGCATTTTTGTTTTTCTTTAATTTCCTTTTTAGATCTTATTAAAATCTATTTGTTGTTTTTTTGTCACATTTCATTTTTGTCATTTTTTTATTAGCTATTGCTTATTGTTATTAGAGATTAAAGTATATGTTTTTGTCTTTATAAATTTAATGTTGCATTTCTGAAGCTGTTGCTGATAGTTTGTTGTGATTTGCACTTTGGGCCTCTGTACATTGGAGTTGATCTTAGATAATGAGGATGAACAGAATAAAACAGGAAACCTGGCAGTTAAACAGAATAAGACGAGTCAACAAAACCCTTGAACATTTCCTTTATTAATGAAACAGGAAAACATCTCTGAGCATCAGTATTCAGGAGCTCTGTGGCGTCCTTCAGCAGACTGTAGTGACAGACAAAGTGATTAAAGTGTCGGCTTCATCCTGAGCTACACCTGAGTCAGCAGCGTGTCGGGGCCCTGTGGGGCCCTGTGGGGCCTGTGGGGGCCTGTGGGGCCCGGATCATTCTTACCTGGAGGATTTGCCCATCAGTATCACTCTAGTGCTGCTTACGCCACTGCAGCGGTGTGATGGGTCAACTGGTCACCCTGTTTGTCAGTTCTGGTCTGATTTGTTGTCTCACTGCAGATGAACCAGGGGTCAGTGGAAGCGAGCAGAGACCACCTCTTTCAGGAGAGCTCGGCGCAGCTGGTTGTTGGTAAACAGATCGATTGCTGTGTTCACCGATCTACACGAGCCAGAGTCCACATTCAGCCAGTCTGAGGCTGAGCTTCTTTGCACTTCAACAGCTTCACAGGAACCATGAACGGGTTCAGGGGGGGACACGCTGCCTGGCTGGACGTGCTGTTGCTGGCTGATGATTGGCTGTCGACCTCCGGGGGCTGTGATGCGACCCCCCCGCTCTCTGGTGCTCCGGGGTTCTCCTGAGTGTCGGGTTGGTCCATCTGCGGAGCAGCTGGAGACTCAGTTTGGGCTCTGAGTCGCTCCTGAAGGTCGCTGAGAAGGTCTTGAGCTGCCGTGGTGTCAGAACGAGCGGAGAGACCCTGATAGACCTGCAGACGGGAAAGGGGAGGAGTCTGTCAGTGAGGACTGCTCTTATTGGCTGATAATTTTAGAGCCGCAGACAAACTTCAAGAGAAGAGGGAACATCCTGAGAGTCCAGCTCTGATGGTCTCAGCTGGGACATGTGAGGAGGTCTTGTGACCTGATGCATTCAGTTTTAACTCCAGAGTGAGTCTGACGTTAAAATCAAACATGTTCAACGCCCCCTTCAGCTGCAGGCTGCTTATGTGACGTCTGCTGTTCACTGACGTGACCTCTGTCAGCAGGAGCAGTGGAGGTTTTGCCCAAACTTTACTCTCTAAGACAACTCAAAAAT
>JBAMNC010002565.1:0-20009 GCA_037902135.1 Cetoscarus ocellatus
GTGGATTATTTGTTTCACCCTTTAAAACCTGAAAACACAAATTAAGTCAGAATTTTTTTTTTTTTTGGAGCTGCTATTCAAAATGTTTTTTAGTAATTTGTTGATCATATTGATTAGATAGAGGTATCATAAAAGCATGTACAAATATGATACAACAGGCTTTAAGGGTTCATTGTATGCAAATTATGAGACAGTATGTGATTACTTGGGTCATGTAAAGCTGCTAAACATTAAATGACGCATTGCTACAGCTGTCACTGTCCTCTTCCATTTAGTATAAAGATAAGCTAACTGTTTTATTTTATTTTTAGCATGAAATAGCCCCGTAATGCTATATTCACTTCTTGAGAGAACTGTGGCAAAGTAATGTGTGCAGAAAGCAGGTGATGGGGGAACTTTGTGGAAATGGGATGGATGCCACCTCTCGGTTGGTTTCAAACTATTACTCAAGTGGAAAATAGTTGCTTTACAGTCAAAAGTCAGACTGTCATTTTTTTACTCTAAAGAGAGCAGAATAATTCCAGGCCCCAGTTTGACCTATTATTTATTACCAGCTCATCTAAGTCACAGAGTTAAACATCTGTTCTTCGATGAGATAAAATTTACCCTTGAAAATCCAGGAAGGTTGTTTGGCACTTGTGGCTTTTCTGAAGCTGTTTCAAGAATTCCTAAAATGTCTTCTAACCATCCAGATTAAAATGTTTTCCATCTGCTGGGCAATAAAAAGATATGTAACCCATTTCCCATGTAGGAACCCTCCGCAGGTTGCCGGAGAGAATGAGCTGTGCAAAATGTCTAGGATGCGAAGCTTCACCTTTTCTCTGTTAAGGTCTGAATTAAACTCTAATTCATCACAAGATGTCATTCAAAATCAATCTGGTTTTGCCCAGTGTTGTGCAAGTCTCAAAAACAGTTGCATATTAAACTCTGGGAGCAATGAAAATGTTTTGGGTGGCTGTTGGTGAAGTCAGCAGTTCGATATGAATCATGCAGCCATGGTTTTAATTCTCACCGTGTTGCCACAGTTTAAAGTCAAAACATGGATTGAATGTAAGAATGTTCAAGTCAAGAGACGCGAAAGTGTGGGTTCAAAAAGACTGAATTAAGCTGAATTGTAAAGTGAGTTATGCTGAACCTTTTCGAGGCTTTTAAATGCTACAGTAGCTACAACCATAGACTGTCTAAATTACATAACCACAGACTCAATGATGTTACCCATTGTGCAGATGATAACTCAAGCTAACATTTGTTCTGTACATCAACAGATAAGAACGAGTTGAGGTAAACCTTTAGTTTCCTGGCTAACTTTCGCTACAACATGCTGCCTGGCAGTCAAGCCCCTAATAGTGCTCCCTTTACTTGTACTTTAAAAGGATATTCAGTAATTTGAAGTTGGGTTGCATGAGCTGCTAGTCAGCGAAGTGGCTGCAAGGGATCCAAGAAAACGCCGCACCTTTAAGGAGAGACAACAAGTAAGGTACACCATGTTGACGGCTACAATTGTCTTACATAGTTGTGTGAGTTTTATGCAGAAATGAGCCACAAATCTGTGTTTGGTTGGATGTTCAACTGGGTGAAGAATTTCAGAGTGGTTTATTTTTCCTCCTGGAGGTCTTTGTGTTTGGCACCGTTTTACTATGCAGACAATGGCTATGTGCTCTTCTGTCTGTGTGCATTGATTCTGCCAATCAGCTGTTTCCCCTCTATGGACTTTGAAGACACAACAACAACAGAGGAAACAAATACTGAGCAAACTATAAATGATTCTGACTCATGTGTTTGATGATTAAGTATGCTTGAGTATAAGTATAGCAAGTATACTACAGACCATGTACTTGTAGCGTACTAGAAAGTATACTAATTTGATACTCCTTTGGACTAAACTGGAACATTTTAAGTTAATAAAAGTATACTTTAAGTTTACTTTATAAGGTCATTGTAAGTTTACCAAAGTACACTTTCAAATATGAAACAAGTACATGTATCTTTATACTACTAGTGTACTAGGTATATACTTCTAGTCCACATTTTAGTTTATTGAGGTTTACTTTAGGTATACCCCAACCCTTATGAAAGGGACTAGAACTTGATCAGTCAAATGTTCTGTTTGTGTGTATGTTTTTAAGGTACATAAAGATAATGCAATTGAGCACATATACTATTTACTTTAAACTTTTAAACTCCAGCACTATATGATCTTAAACATGTAAGTTTACAAGGGTAATACCTCAAAGCAAATGTGTGTAGTGAAGAGCATTTTTAATCTGCTAAATTAAATGTAAGCACAATGACTTGACCTTATTGTGTACTTGGATCAATATATACTAAGTGTTAGTACTTTGTGCAGAAGGAGTAAAAAGTATACTAAAGTACAAGTATAAGTTTAGTGAGTCTTAGTATTAATGTACTTAGTCTTAGACTTTTCTTTATACTTTTCAGTATAAGCCAAGTATACTTCATTAGACTATTTAGTATATCAAATGTAGTATATAAAAAGTAAACTTCAAGTATACTGCCTCCGTTTTAGTATGAAATAAGTATGCTCATAGTACAATTGAATAAACTACTTTTTGCTGAGGGTAGCTCTGCTTACTTAGTCTGTCATCTACCCTGTGGCAGTATTTACATGCAGTAAAACAATTGCATAAGTAATGATATCCTCAAAACTTGTAGTTCAATTTGTTTGAAAGGTCATATGGGACAATATAACTAATTTCAGAGTTTGTTTGTAAACTCCTGTCAGGAGCTCTAACAGGGCAACTTTGAGCCAAGGGTGAAGCTCATGACGAAGTGATGAGCAGGGTGACCAGTGAAACTTCCTGATGAGGACAGGGAGGAGGGTTTGAGGTGGGCAGCCCAATCCTGCTCCGTCCTCCCATCAGTAATCCCCTTCGCGGTGACGTCACGCGGGCTGTCTCCAAACGGACGCGGCGTTGCGTGCGCGAGCGGCCGGGGCGGTCAGAGTGTGTGCGCATCCCAGGACGCAGCAGCAGCATCAGTGAAACAGCCGGTGCGCAAACTTCCAGCTGATTGAGGAACTTCGGACACTTTGGGGAAAACTTACAAAAATGGGTAAGTAGGGCTTCGAGAATCCTCCTGTAGGTCCTGAAGCAGATGTGTCGTTGTTACAGCCAGCTTTCGAGACTTTTAATTTCGCGTGAACTTTTGGGCGCGCCGCTTGTTTTGACGTAAACTGGACGTAAAGTGAGTTTTAGTTCGTGCTGCAGAAGAGGGGCTGTTTACCTGACCCGGATCCAGGAGAATCGGTATTAGTGCAGGAGCTGAAGAAAGCGATTAGAGAGATTAAGTCATCAGGATTGCTGCAGCCTTACTGTGAGTGGAGGTGTTAGAGCAGATAGTGCCTCATATCTCTGCCTCCACCATTGTCAGCAATTGTTTCTCTCAGCCCCAATTGATCCCCCTTAATCAGAAGTGATTGATCAGTCAGGTTGAGTGGTTGTCATGGAGGTGAAAGGTTGTTTTCTTGACCAAAGAGTTGGGTGGAATGTAAATTTACTCACGTTACTGTAGCTCACTTGAGTAGCTTTTTTTGTTCAGTGTGCCTGGGGTAGTTTTAATCTATTTGACAGAAATGATGAAGTCCTCATCACCACGAAAAACGAGTGGATAAGTGACCTAGATTAAAAAAAAAGTAATTGTAGGATAACAAAAACCTTTGATAAAATGTAGGGTTGGGCTGTTGGACAAATTTGGCAGCATTTGAGTTCTGTTAGAACTAAGCTAAATTGTCTCATTTCCATACATAACAGCTAAAGCAGCCTTTTAAAAGTAGTGCCAGTAATGACTTGTTTGTCAGAGGGGGTATCAGTGAGGGTATTGATATCATTTAAAAATATTTGGGTCCAACAGACTCTACCAGTGTTAACTTCTTATGCAAAAAATATGAAAATTATTCAACAACCTTTAAACCACAAAAACGAGTAGATAAGTGACATAGCTTAAAAACATATTTGACAGGGTAACAAAAACCTCTGTCGAAATGAAGTGTTGGGCTGTAGGACTTTCAAAATCCACAAGAAATCATGTTTTTAGCAGACACCATTTCCTCAGTGATATTAAAGGGGCAGCATTTGAGTTCTGTTAGAGATCAGCTATTTTTTCTACATAATAGGGAAGTATCATTTTAAAAGGGGTGCCAGTAAAGACTTGTTTGTCAGACATATTAATGAGGGTATTTATATCAATAAAAATAACAGTTGTGCCTGGTGTGCCTTAAGCAGTGTTAATTTACTTTGACTAAAAACATGACAAAAATGTTTGTTGACTACCTTACCCCCACAAAAATGAGACTACAAGAAGGCAATGCTAAAAAAAATTGATAGAATGACAGAAGTCTTTGATTAAATGTAAGATTGGGCTATTGGGCATTCAAAATCCACAATAAATCATGTTTTAGCGTAAAAATTTCCCCCCCGTTGATATAAAAAATGCAGCCTTTGAGTTCTGTCAGAAAAAAGCTAAATTGTCTTTTTTTACATAATAGCTAATAGAAAGTAGCCTTTCAAAATCGGTGCCGGTAAAGACTTTTGGGTCAAAGATGCATCATTGAGGGAACTGATACCAACAAATAATGACAAGGGAATACACCTCTACAAAAAGTCCTTCTTTCAATATGTGCTGGTTTTTGCACAGTTTTGCTAATTAAGCTAGTTTTATGATATAACACATCTTAAGCAAAGGTAATGGCAAAGGTGTAAAAGTTGGTGTTGAATTTAAATGCTGCTTTAGAGAGGGTAAAATGTCTCTGTTGAGACAGCAACATATTTTCACCTCCTGACAAAGACTAAATAGGAAACAGCTGCCAAAATCAAGATTGTAGCCAACACTTGGAACTGATTTGAAAGATGAAAGATGGGACTGTCCCATCCGTAAACTCCTTAAAGATTATAAGATATGCAAAAACGCAGCATAAACAATTCTGATATTGGACTTCTAACTAAATGGTGTTTTGCAGAAACTTTTCAGCCAGGGGTGGAAAGAGTAAAAGAAACTATACTCACTAAAAAAAAAACTTTATTTTGAACAAGTAAAAGTAGCACTGTATGAATCTGCTCAGGTAAAAGTATAAAGAAACTTATTTTAAATATTCTTAAAGCACTTAGTATTTAAAGTGCACTCGTCCATGTTGAGCTTAAAGGACAACAGCTGAAGTGGGATGAGCCGCCAGTTATTTGTTTCAGTATAATGAAATGAGGATATGATAACAATTGACCCTAACAACCAAGACCGTGTTTCCCACAGAAATAGACATATTTGGGTGGTAGAGTTGCCCCCTGTGCTTCATTCTACATGTTTACATTTCTTTTGTGTGGTCTTGCTCTTTTTACTGTTATCACTAGCAGCACATTTTTTAAAGTCGCCCAAGTATCGTTACCTGTGCATTGACATTGCTTAATATTCAGTAATATTTTGCACAGAAGGCAAGCTGGAACCAGGCAGCACACACCAACAGGAAAAGGTTTTGACAGTGGCTTAAGAATCCAGTAGTAGTGGATGTCTTTCTTTTGTTTGAATGCTGGTTATTATACCTGGACTTATTTAATTTTTCTAGTTTAGTATAGTTGTAAAATGCATTTGAGGGCTGCACATATACAGGTGTGGCTCAACCAAGTGTCATCTATGTGTAAATATTCAATTTTACACTAAGAGGTTGCATATTTCACTCCTCTACAACAACTTTACAATGGTTCCAGATGGCTCCAGATCACTCAGATGTTTGATTTTGACATGATTTTGACCCCTCTGTTTCAGCCCTACTCAGAACAGGCTGTTTTGGTGTAAACCTGCTTAAGCTGTGAGCTGACCACGCCCCTCTCAGAAAGTGGAAGTAGCTACATCTGAAAGGTGGCGCAAGCAACAGGGGAGAGGATGGTTTTTTATCATGTTGGAGTTTGCAGAAAGGCCATTGACTCATTAAAAAGTGTATTATGCACAGTATGTAACCTTAAATGCTGTAAAGGACAAACCCTAATAGACATCTTGTTTGTGACCCGTCAGATATCAAATATTAAACTAGTATTGTTTCAGTCTTATATTCTGATTCAGTGTTGAGTAAAATGAAACTAAGCCATTACTTTTAGTCAAAATGACTTCTCTTTAGTATTTAATTGAATATGATTATATGCCCTTTATGCTAACAGTACCTGTAATTTAGTGAATTCAAAGCTAATGAAAATATTAACATATGTTAAAAAAACTGGTTAAATTGGAGTATTTTCTCATGATGTTGTTTTTTATTGATATCAGGACCCTAAGTGATACTCCATTATGTGTCTCTGTTGATGCCACTGTCAATACTGTCAATATTTTTCCTTATTGATCTTGCCCAGCTGTGTTTTATGTAAGAAAACAAAGATATTTCCCCCCATAGTGACTGATGCATCAAGGATTTTTGATTTCTTATTGGTGAACAAGACATCTTTTAACATTTTGTCAGTTCTTATGAATAAGTATTACTTTTAGCGAGTTTTTTTCTCTTTTCTTGTAATGGAAAAAACTAATTTACTGACAATTTTGGTTCATATTTTGAGTGATAAGACGAATTCTCACTGTTGATCTGTGCTTCCAAACTAAGGGAAATATATAAGGGGAGAGAGGACATTTTAGGAAGAGACCTTGTAATACTGAGATATGACCAACTGAAAATTTCAAATTCCACGAGGTGCAATATTTCCTTAAGGTCAAACATGACAGGATACCATTTCTTTTACATATTTTGAAGCAGATGTGTATTTGGCTGACCTATCATTTTCAGATTCATTAGGTAAGGCAGATTTGTTTTGTGTAGAAATTAAAAAGAACATACCTTACCCATGTATCATTTCAATAATATTTTAATATTGTCAAGGAGGCTTTGTTTTGGGGGGATTTATTCGTTTTTTTGTTTGTTAGCTTGACAACAGGAAAACTCAAAAAGTTGAGCTGAGCAAATCAAATTTGATAACATTTGCAGGATTATAGCGAAGAAATGGACCAAGGACCACACAATTAGATTTTGGTAGTGATCCGAATCCAGATGCAAACCGAGGATTTGTTTTTTTAAGGATTCGATAACATTGCAAGATAGGGTAATTTTTCCACATTTGTGCTGGTAACTCAATAACTTCACAAAAAGATTTAATGGCTTTTTCTGAGAATGTTATTATAGTCAAAGACGTTACTCACAAACTGTTCTAAATTGATATATATGGAGGATTCTCACCCAAAACAGATTTTTGTTTCTCTTGATGTTGCATTTAAACACATCATGCTTGAACATCATATTGTAACAAGGTTGCAAAAGAAGGCTGGAAACTTTCCATGGGAATTAACAGGCATTAATGGGCACAAACTGGGCTTTACAAAGTGAAGATTGGCCTTTCACGGGGATTTTAAATATAGGTGAGAAAATATATTCTAGCATAATCTTGACTAAAACAACCAGATTCTATGCAGTTATTCTTGTGAATGTCAGCACACAGCACACTGCAGGGGTATTGAGGCCCTACGTGCACTTAGCTGTCCTCCATCTGCCTAAAACCCTAGGCTACTGAGGCCACATTTTTTAACCCAGAGCACAAGAGCTATGAAGCCACACATTTGTGCCTGTGGACATTCAGTGAAGTTTAAATTAACTGATCAATAAAATAATTTAAACTTCCTCAAGTTCTTGTTTACAAATAAATTTGTTGAAATGTAATGTTTTATTAAAAGTATTATTTTGTATGGATGTCTGCCTATGAAAAAACAAAATGTTTATATTATGTTTGGATATGTTGTAGTTTGCTGAAATTAACCCCAATTTCTAGTTTATTCACATAAATTCTCAAGAAAAGTTTCCAATGTGGAATTTTTCCAAAATTCAGCAGCTTGACTTCCCATCGAAAGTTTCTGGAATGTTTTTGGACATTTGGTGAAAATTTTACACCACTTTGCAACCCTAATTGTAACCATTTGTCAGCTTATTAAGTTAGAAAATGTTACTTTGACAACTGCAACACAGATTTCAAGAAAGCAGAACTCAGACTGATCTGAGGTTTTTGATTCAAGCTGACGGTCAAAAGTCTTGGCATTTTGGTTTATTAATGCACAGTGCTGAAGCACTTGGAGCCTTATAACAATTGAGTATAAATACATTTGAAGGGTGTTTTATTTAAAGTTTTGAATTTTTTTTTTTTTTTAAAAAGGTCTACTTCAATCTTTATTCTTACCTGCTTATTCTGGTAACTGCAAAACTCTGTAAGGTTTTATGTTGTTTTTTTTTTTAAATTACTGCATTTTTATACGGAAATTGAAGCATATAAAGCACAAGTTAATAACTAAACCGTCAGCTGCTGTATGGTATAGTATTGACACATGACTGCACAAAGTCTCAAGGCACATCTGGACTTATCTCAAGGCATTCCAGTGTGCCCTGCTACACCATTTGAGAACCACTGCTCTATTGTGTTATATGCTGTCACTTTTTCATTCAGTAAACATCTGTCAAAATTAGTGTTTATCAAGACATCACATCAGCAGACAGAGGACAAAGAGCTCAGATGGTTTGATAAAAAAATTAAATGTCTGACAAAGGACATATACTTGTTTTATTTTAACTATTGAACTGTGTGCAGCAGGACCGTGCATGTCGAGGCAGGCCAGACAACAGAGGTTACAGCACCCTGTTATTACGACCCCCCACCCCCACCCCACTGTCTGAACAGAACAATAAAACTAAAGCAACTCAAACGCTTTAACTTTTAATTTTGACAATATTTATCTGAATGTTCAACTTTAGAGTCGTGCGAGTACCGAAAACTTCTAAAAATCCTCCCATCAGTACACAGCACTTTAACTAAGCTACGGTATGTGACAAAACCGTGTTACTGTTCTGGACTGGTTTTACAGACTTACCCTGGTCAGTCGAGCTTTAAAACCAGCAGACAGAGACAGTGAGTTCAGTCCAGATGCCAGAAATGTGCTTCCTGTCCTGAGCAGATCAGCAGTGATCCCGCTCCGTCAGTATGGAGAGAGATGAGGAGGGGGCTGTATCCTACACCACAGCAGTGACTCCACATCCTGTCCCGCAGATCTGCACTTCCCATTCCTCTATTCCCTAAACAGCGCTAAAGTGAGGCAGCAGCCGTGCCCCCGCCCTGAACCCTGACATGGGGGGGTCATAAAGCATCAGGAGGGTTTACTTCAGAAGAGACAAACACTGAGATTTAAAACAAGCAAAGTTTGACACCAAAAAGAAAATCACCTCAGAGACTTTAGGGCTGACTGAAGACCACTTGAGGGCAGCAGGTGACTTCTCTGGATGAATCCTGCACTGATCAGAAGACTTGAAGACTGCAGAGGTGCATTTACGGCTTCAATTTGGCATTGTGTGCAGTTTGTTAAAACACTTGTGCGTCCATCCAATTTACTACCCTCTAAGGACCCTCAAGTCAAAAAATGCACATCCAACAAAAACTGCAATAAAATCATCATACACCAATTTTTCTGCTCTGCATTCATCCCTTTAGCTTTCTGCATGAATCAGTTAAACCACTTCAGCTCTGCTCAAAACAAATATTCTACATTTTTCAGGATTTTAACCCTTCAAATGCCAGTTTGGACACATTTCCAACTGTTACTCTCGCAGTCAAAACGCAAAGTTCAATATAGCTATGACAAAAATAAACGGCTTACATTACTTTGCCTTTACTATTATTTATAACTTCTTTAAGTTGCAAACAGTGGAAGGTGTTGCAAAAAGCCATCTGGAAGCTGTGGGAAAATGTTCATCAAGCAGAGATTTGATATGAGAAGTGACAGAAAAAGATAAGGCACAATGAGTTGAAACATTTGTAATGGGAGGGTGGGAAATAGAGTAAGAAACACTTTTTGACAGCAGTGAGTTTAAACATTCAGCAAAGGGCAGATGTTTTATTGTTTTTTTAACAGTAAAGCAAAATTCTTGATGATACAGTATCTCTATGAAAAGCCTTGACATATCACAACAGATAAAGATAACTAATGAACAAATCCAAGAGTCATATTTACAGTTTGATTTTTCCATATCTAAAATGAAATGCGAACAGAAGTTGCTACAAAACAGCATATATACCTCAGGATGCAAATTAATTTAGAATTTTCACCTTGGTATTGTTATTGGTTATGTATTCAGTCTTTTGCTTAATCGCAGATGGCACAAATGTCTCTTTTTGACCTAGACTACTGTAAAGCATGGCAGAGCAGCATGTTATCTTAGCCCTAAGCTTCAAAACATAGTCACATGTACATTTTTAACTATTTATCTTAAAAGCTCAAAGAACTTTTCAATAAGCTGCTGGATCTAAAATTGTAAGGATATTTCATTTAATTGCTCATCAGTTATTTTTCTATCTATAGAGTGGCGCAGGGATGACAAATTTTTGTAGGCCAGCACTGAAGTTGGCATTGTGCTGGTTAACAAACAAACCTACTTGTCACAATTTTTTAAGCTTAAACATAATCGGTGAGAATGAAAAGCTATTAGTAAGCTACTATGAAACTGTATCATGGCAGTTCAACTTAGAGGCAACAATATTTCCAATGTACAACATCTTATTGTGACCTCTTGTTTGAGAGTTTCCTCATTACATAATCGAGTGACTCGATCAAGTTGGTCCTCATGACTGTGGAAATTAAGTATGAATTACTGATTATTGAAAAAAACGATCAGAAATGCTTACTGTTACTCTCTGGCTATTTCTGTAGTCCTTCTTAGCAGTTAATTAGCACCGTCATATTAAACACACAACAATGATTTAAAGTTCAAAAGCTGGCCAAATTAGATGCATATTATTATTTCACATTTGACATAGGAACTTCATGTGTGTTTGGTCACCACAAACCTTTTTCAGGCAATTATCTGAAACCGGTATTCTAAATCCTATTTACTCTGGAGGGTTGGGAAGCAGGAAGTGTTAAATACTAACTCTCTTCCATGTTTTTGGACCCATTCCTGCGCCACTCTATAAAATCCTACAGATAATCTTTCCTAGGTTGTTATTCCAAAACATAATGTGAAAAATTGGCAGAATCTGTCCCAGACTGTGCATTAAACATCAGTATGAAGCCACTGTCTGCGTTACAGAGGCTTGTTTCAAAGGGCAGGAACTCTGAGTGTGTTAACCCTGAAAAGAAACAGTCACAATCTTGCTGTTTCAGAGTCAGAAGTGACCAAAACACGAAGCAGTGTGATAACTCAAGCCTGTTCCACAAAGAGGAGTAACTTTGGTCATGCTTCAATTACAACGATGACTTACTCTGGTAACTAAGTTTGTGAACCTGAGCTGGTCTGGAGAAGATTCATTTTGTCAAGCAAGAGTTTCTCTTTGTGTCCCCGCTCTTGCAGAACCAAAATCTGTCTCTCTTGTGAGGAAGATAACTCAAAAAGCTGATGTTAATACAATTTTTAGGGAATACTGATAATGCCTCAAGGAAGTCACTAGATTTTGATTGTGATCGAAATCTGTATGCAGGTCTAGGAATTTTTTTAAGGATTTGACACATTAAAAGATAGGGCAGTTCTCCACATCATAGCAAATAACTAAGAAAATTCTCAAGGGGTTTTAAATTTTAGGGAATGTGGATCATGGTACAAGGAAGAATTGAGTTGATTTTGGTGGTGATTTGGATCCAGAATTTCTTTAAAGGATTTGTTACCATTGCCAGACAGGGCAGTTTTCCACATTTTTACTAATCACTCCACCAAGGAGGTTATGTTTGTGCCGGCAGTTGTTTGTTAGTTCGTGAACGGGACAACTCAAAACGTCATGAATGGATTTGGATGTGATTTTCACAAGATGTTGGGTGCAAGGAAGAAATAAGTAGATTCTGGTGCTGATCCAAACCTGAATATGGATCCAAGAATTTTATAAAGGATTTCTTTACAGAGTAAGATAGGACAGTTTTTCCACATTTTTGACAATAACTTGCCCTTTAATGTTGGAAATGCAGTGTCAGGAGTTTGTGCTCTATGAGCACTTTTAGTTAAACCCCGCCAAGGAGGTTATGTTTATGCCAGCATTTGTTTGTGTGCTTGTTTGGTAGTTTGTAAGTTGTAAACAGGATAACGCAAAACAGTTTGAAAGAATTTGATGACATTTTCAGGGAATGTTGGTCATGGCACAAGGAAGGAGGATGACACAGGTAAGTCTTACCATTATAAAAGAATTCAAAAATGAAAGACAAGAAAATGGCATTTTCCCATCCTCTACTATAATGCAGCTGGTAGGTTTCAATACAGCTGTGATCATACTAGCATTTCGTCTGTTAGAATTTCTTGTTTGAGAGGGGTTAAGTTAACCTTGCAGTGCAGATGGATCAGCCTGATTTATTGTCCATAAATAGACAGATCTGTCTTGCTATGCTCCAATCTGCAACGATTGTGCTCAGACCAAAGCGGCACAGCCCAATCAGAGTCCTTTGAAGCAGGAAGAGGTGGGATCTACAAGCGAGACGACAGCAGGTAGTGACTGCTTGAAAAGAGATTAGCATAGAAGCTAACAGCTTCAGCAGCAGTTTTATCAGATCTGGACCGCATCTCTTAAGTAAATGAAAAACAAACAACACTGAAAGCACTTGACAGGAAGGATATTTTCTCTCCACCTCTGACATGTTTTGGTGACAGTTTGTTCTACAAAGTGGTTCACATTCTGTGATTTACACCGCAGCAGTAGCACCAGCCTAATACACTATCTGTTTGGCCAGTAATAAATGTGATTGACAGAATGATTGGCCAACCACCTGCCGGATGGGTCTTCGAAAGGTTCTGCCCACTCTCAAACACTTTCTATAGGCTGTTGCCCAGATGGACGAGTGAAATGTGCAGATAATTTTTCTCAGAGTTTGTGAATGCTCCTCTCTGAAACTGTCTCTGATTCACCTCAGTTTTTCTCCTCTGGAAGAATGAGTGCGACCACTGAAACAGTCTGCATGTCATCACTTGTGTTTAGATAGAAAGAAATAGGTGGTGCAGGGTCGACAGTCTCTGTAATTACATTTACTGCCCATTAGAGGTGATGTGGTGATCTGAAGCAGTGTCTAACATTCAGTGAGCAGGAGACCTTCAGAGCAAAACAGACTGCTTATTAGGCATCTCTAGAAGGGTGTGTCCATTTGGCTGCCCTTCGCTGCTGGCGACACCACACCATAACTTCTCTCCTGCCACCTCAGCCACTGCATGTGCACCTCTTTCTGGACCTAACAAAGAAAAAAAATCAAACAGAAAATCCAGATTTAGCTGTTTGCAAAGAGCTTTAATGCTGCAATTACAGCAGACATGACAAAGTGCTTCAGTTGTTGTAAATCATTTTAATATTAAAAAATATAATTTAAAGATTTCACGAGCTTTAGCTGGATATAAAACAGAATAAAAGTGTAATTAACAGACTACGGTATTTAGATTCTTTCCCCTAATATAGTTATCACCACCACGGCTGATAATTAAAAATATAAATAACTCAACCAAGTAGTCACATGACTGTGATGTATATAAAGTCTGGGTCTTTATTATGAGATGAGAGGCAGATTTTAGGTATAGTTTCAGCATCTTTAAAACTTGAAAACTCTACACCACCCACTTACTTTTAACTGCTCTGGGTTGACATATTTATAATTCAACAGGGAGCAGAAAATGATTTAAATCATTGCTAAATGTGCTGTAGAGAAAGACTCACAGTGATGCAGTGCATACTGACCTCCTGGTTGAGAAAGCAATAGAGAACTGCCACAAGAAGCCCCTGAAAAAAGAGTTTTATTCATTAATACCTCTGATGAGATGAGTTTCCTCATGCGGGTTGGCTGAAATGTCAAACCTGAATGAAAGCTGATAAGCTCAACATTGAGAAATCAAACTAGGTCATGAGAGTATGTTATTATTATTTGCTCACAGACTGAAAATAACCGTGAAAATTGAATGCTGTGAATAAAAGGGGCTGTGAGTAACATACACTGTGCCTTCTATCTTTACTCTTACATACACAGAATACATTATTTTTGGCCCTATTAAAACTGTGCTACATAAAATATTTAAAAACTAACACGCTGAGTCACTTAAGCCTTTATTATACTGTGTACTTTTTCAAACTTTTACTTGTTTGCCAATTTATTTAAATCCCTCATATCACTGAGGATATGAATCTAATCTAATTAGGGAGGTTGGCAACTAACCTTTTCTCAACAACACTTCCCCTGAGCCTCTTTGTATTAATTAAAAAGTTTTCTATAATTAATCATACATAATAAAGTTTGGCTTTCACAGCACTTCATAGAATATGTTACTCATATTAAATCACCTTTGACTGTGTTCAAAACAACTAAACAGTCTGAGAATCTGCTGCCGCCTTTGAATTTTACAAATGAGTGTGTTAGCTTCGAGACAAATTTCTGTTATATTGACAAGCTCTCTTTCTTATTTCATTGTCAATAATAAAAATCAGCCCAAAATTTCCTAGTTTCTAGTATTTTTGTGACTGCCTGAAAATATTTTCCTTAACTTTAACAGCTTACCTGTCTAGTGCAAGTTTGTAATTTTAGCATGACAACATACAGAATTATTATGATAAGTTTATAAAAACTAAAAAAAACAAACAAATTCAAGATGTTTTTGGACCTTTTCAAGACTAGAACTACAGAAGTAAAGAAATCTCTGCACCGCAGAAGAAATTGCTATCAATAAAGCTACACTACACAGGTATAGGTAGTACGAGGTATGGCTATTAGATAATAAGACTGCTCTTATGAGTATAAAAACTACATGGTTCACACAGTGTTAAAAATTAAAGGTTGGGTCTTTACACACAACTGCTGTAAGTTTCCAATAAGTGTAATCTTTAGTTCATTGCTCGCTATTAATATAATGTCATGTTTCTTGCTATTATGTCAGAAAATGATTAGCTTAAAAGTTAAGTAGTACATAAAGTTGAAATATTTGGTAAAATAGAAAAAAAACAAAAAACAACAGAAGTCGAATCTTTTCGTATATCAACTGAGATGTATGGGGTACACTGAGTGTCAAGTGTGTTTGAATGGTATACAAAAGATTTTATGAACGCAGAGAGGATGTCCAAGATGATGAACATCCTGGGCGCCCATGCATATCAAAAACCTCTGAAACCCATCAACAAATTGAATAAATCGGTCAAAATGATTGACAACTCAGGATGAGAATAACAGAAATAGTCTCTATTGATAAAGAGACAGTTCAGCAAATTTTTCATGAAAATTTGAACATAATAAAAGTGAGTGCTATAGTTGTCCTAGCCGGTGTTGCTCGTACGTTTGCTCGACGCTTTTGGCCATTTACAACAGGCAGGTTCTTAGTAGGGCTAATGCTGTACTGGTCCCTCAGGACCACCCACTTAAAGGGGAGTTTGAGCTGCTGCCCTCAGGTCGCTGTTTCTGGGCACCTGCTCGGAGGACCAAAAGATTTCATAACTCTTTCATTCCAAGGGCTATAGATAGGCTCAATAGCAACTAGCACCTTGTTTGTAGTCCTGCACTACCATGGCACTTTTTTGCACGTCTGCACTTAGGCACTCTTGCATTGAAATTTCCATTCCCTTGAACTAGTATGTTGTTTTTACCTCATTGTTTGTATTATTGTTGTTGGTGGTGGTGGTGATGATGTGCCCCCCTCGGCTTGTATTGTGTGTTTCATGTGAACTCTTGCTGCACAACAAATTTCCCTGAGGGGACAATAAAAGAACTGAACTGAACTGAACTGAAAACTTCTGACACCTAATCAAAAGGAAAAGCGCAAGCAAATTTGTAGAGACACTTCGAGAGAAATTCAAGGATCCGATATGATGCTAACAAAAAACAGCAGTCAATGCACTGGAAAACCCCACTGTCAGCACATATGAAATGAGCATGACAAAGCAAGTCCAAATTCAAGGTCATGTTGATTGTTGATTGTAAGGCTACAATTTTGGAGGAGTGAGTTTTCTAGTAGGATCAACAGGGAAACAGCACAATTACAAAAGTTTCTAGAACAATTGTGAGAAAAAGTATCACAGAGACCACAACTGTGGAAAAATGGTTTCATTCTTCATCAAGACAACTCGCCAGCTCACACTGTGCTTCTGGTAAAGCAGTTCAGGCCCAAAAGCAAATCAAAGTGCTTGATCACGCTCCTTTTTCCCATTATATAGCAACGTGTGTATGTATTATTTTTTCTGCTCAAAGGAATCCCATTTGAGTCTGTGTCAGAAGTTAAGAAAAGAACGACAGAGGTTCGAAGACAACTGTCTGCAGAAGACCTGCTGCACTGCTCTGATCAGGGGAAGACCTGAATGAAGTGGTGTGTTGAAAGACAGAAAGACACTGAAAAATGAAAAGACTCTTAAAACTGGCTGCCAAACTGCCTCAGGTAAGAGAACTTCCAGATAAAAATCCATTACCTAGTGTATGCAACTCATTTTCAAAATTGCAAAGTGAAACCAAGCTGATTTAAATTCTACACATAAACTTCTTGAGGAGATCTTACATCAATCAGACACAGTTATTTTGACTGATAGAATCTACTGCCATGACCATTAATCAGAAAAAAGGAAGAGGGGGATGTCGGGCAAATTACAGGACTCCTGAGATATTACTTTCTTTAACTGCCATAGAGTGAGCATATGCCTTTTAGGAAATTTTGCATGTAAATCATGTTACTGAATGCTTTTACCTGGAAAGATCCTATGCAGAGCTCGATGCAGAGACGCAGGTTGATGTTGAAGTAGTCGGGCAAAAAATTGAAAAATATGTAGTGAGTACCGAACAAAGGGATGAGGAGAAGCGTGGACTTTGTCAGACGTCTGTTGCACAAAAGAAAAGATTCAAGCAGTGAGGTCACACAAGGAAGTCATAGAAATAAACAGTGTTGCTGAATACTTCAATCATTCATGATACATTTATCAGGGACTGCTGCTGGAGAAACTCTGTGTTTGATGCATCAGCCTGATCACAGATTTTTTTTAATAAATGGAAAGGTAGCAGCAGGTGCATGACTGAAAATGAGGTTAAAATATGAGAGTGCAGGGGTAACATTTCATATTAATCCAGCTGGTGCAATTACATCAAGCATCACTTATCCAACCTCTGGCATGTCTGTTTTTAGAATCTGGATGTGCATGATGTCTCTGAACACTTTCAGCCAATTAGTGAGTCAATTTCAATTAGAAGGTCTGATAAATCTCCTAGGGAGAGGGAGGGATAGTAGACGTGGCCAGACTGATGAGTTTGGATATGAATGAATTAAACACTACAAGACAATTTGGTGTAATGATGATATCCACAAAACATGCATCTTCCTCTGTATAAAAGCATGTCTTCATTGAGCAAAATGAGCATCAACGAGGCTGAAAATGTCTGACTGTAAAAGCTAGTAACACATAAACTGTAAATGCATGCACGAAAAAAAAAAACTCAAAAGGGAAAAATAAGAAAGCCAAATTCAATAAAAGCACGTCTAAACCAAAGCATGCTGATGCATTTAATCATCAGGTGCCTCCTGAAATAATGAAAAAGCAGGAGCTTCTGAATCACAGCAGGTGGATGCACTTACACTGTGTCTGCAGCGAAAGGATTACCTGTACTGAGCTGAGTTATTGAACTGGATGAGCCGAGGATTGAGCTTCTGTATCAGAATTCTGATGATGTTCATGAAGAGCATGAAATTTATCTTGTAATTGAAGAAGCAAGAGGCAAAAAAACAAGGACAATGTTACATTCAATGTTTTAAATTCAGGACAAGTTATGTTCCAAATTTCACACGATTATTGCATGTCACAAACAGACAACTATGTAACTGAATGGGACAGTTTTTTGGCACTTTGCAGAGGTGAAATGTAACAAATTAGTAATAAACTTATTTCAGCTTGTCATTGCATTTCAGTACTATGTAAAATCAAAATTATCCATCAAAATGTAACTATGCCAAAATTTTCACTTCAATCAATTCATTTTTTAATTTTTATTAAACTTTAATCAAATTCTTGCTGAATGGAGTCAAGACATGATGGAAATAATCAAACACCAGGACACAGGGCCTTTGAATAAACTTGTTTACCTTTCTCCTAAACAATCCTGAAGAAGGAAGCAAAATTAGCATCTGGATAACAGTCAATAATCTGCTCAGTGTACTAGAGACAGCGGATCATCTTGTTAAAAGCAGCACAACTGGAGCATTTACCGCAATCGACACAACAATGGGTCCCTTGATGATCCACCAATAGGGCGAGTCTTCATTGATGTCCCAACATCTGCACATGAAGACATTTTGAAATGTGCATTTTGGTTAGTCTGATCAAGACCTTACAAGGTTAATAATCACTAAGTATAACACACAGTTGGCAAAGTATAAGGAACCAAATGCCAGAATCTGCTGTGAGAGCCACATTTCCTGTAAAGACCAGAAGTCTTTACAGAACAAGCCATGTATCACAGCTAGTGTTGTTGTGCACACAAACGCACAATGTTTTTGTAGCTGGGATTGTATTAAAGTTTTATTTCCATGCTTTTTCATTTTAACGGCGCAGCTTTACAGGCTATTAGACAGTGGTTTATTTTAAATGGTGCCACTTCTCTGAGTAGTTGTCAAACATGATGACACTCAGCTAAACAAACCCTTTTACCCAGAAGTGAACACAGAATCACACTGAGGGGCAAGCAGACTGGAGAAACACAGAGGGAGAAACAAGAGGAGAATCAAGAAAAATCAGCATGATGAGCTTTTACATTAGAATGGAGGACTGAGAAAAAAAAGACTTTTTAATTAGGAAAAATTACACTCTCCTATGTGTACATTTTCCAATAAACACATCTAGTTTAACAGCAGAGTGTGTCATGTATTTTAGCTTTCTGTTTCTTTTCAATGCAGAAAAGTCAAACATAAAAACAAGAAAAAGAAAACATCTGAAGTGGTCACACCATTTTAAATCTGATGAAGTTCATAAAATCGTTTCTACTTTAACTATTGATGTTTAATATCAAGACTTTTGCGTTAAACTCAGAGAGACTTAAATATAAAGGCCTGGTTCTAACAGGAAGCCTGCTTTATTTAAAGGCTTGATATTTGCTGCTGTTTTGTAAATTAAGATCTATTTCTTTATTTGAGGATTTACAGCAAGTCATAGAAAATGAAGAAAATGTTTATTGAGTCTGATGTGAAGCAGAAATGTGTAATGTGCACCATGAAATCTGCTTGTAAAACTGCTCTTTTTAATAATCTGCAGATGATGCTGTTTCTGGCCTGACTAAACTTAAATTTGTAAAGTGTTAGTCATTAAGTTAAGGCAGCGCAGTAATTATCAATGTGATTAATGAATGCATTTGTAGATAGAGGTAGAAGTTAAAACAAACTCTTTGTCCTCAAAGTACACTCTAGACCCGATCCAGAGAATGATGAATAGTGCAGGTACCCCTGTGGACAAACACAAAAAAAATAAAACATGGCAGTCAAACACAATAAATACACCCAGGTTACAGAAATCATATGTAGACAGTTACGAGAGTCTTCATCTGTTTACTTAATGTCAACTTTCAGAGGTCATCAGTTTAATTAGAGCCACTCCATGCCACTTTAGAAATCAACATACAGCTACTCTGCTGTTTAAATACATGGCCCATAACACAGCCATGCAGTGGAGGATTTTATTTTTTATTCCAATCAAAGTTATACTACACTGCTACCCTAGCAGTGATGTCTGTGTCCCATGTCTACTAGTTGTTGTCCTCAAAGATGACAGCCAACAAGTAAATCAAGCTCTTTTTACACATCACCCCTTTTCTCTTCATCTCTTGTTTCTTACTCTATTCTGTACTTAATGCTTATCAAAAAGGTGGCATACAAGCCCCATAATAATAATAATAATCATAATGATAAAATGGATTAGAAATGTATCCACTTCAGATGATAAACTCATTTCCATATTTAAGAAATAAATCTGGTGCATGGTTCAAGGACAAAGCCTGATATCTGCAATGTAAATCAAACAGATTCTAAAAAA
>JBAMNC010002566.1:0-19982 GCA_037902135.1 Cetoscarus ocellatus
AGGGCATATCTGTATAATCATAACACTTTGTTGATTTTTTTTATATATTTCCCTGGCACCCCTGACGAAGCTAGAAGTCACCCCAGGGTGCCACATCAGCCCTGTTGAGAAAGGCTGGACTAGAGTATGTTCACAATCACTATTGTTAAAATATAATATGTTTTTTCAGTTTTCACAACCAAGTGCCCCTGATAGTGCTGTATTCTCTCTCTGTTAGAGCTCCTGCTCCTTTCCTAAGGTGGACCAAGCTGACTCTGATTGGTTCCCCACTCCGTGCTAACTGGTCAGTTCAGCACTGCAGCCATTGTTTACAGCAGGGTCACACACATTTTCAGCCTGAGAAATACCCTAAGTATGAGCAGTCTGCAGAGGGCTCCTTGTTTGATTTAATGTTTCTGAGTATTTCAAATTAACTTTAAAATAATTACCTCCACCAAGAAGGTTATTTGTTTACCATCTTTGTTAGTTGGTTTGTTAACAGGAGAACTCAAAAAGTTACCAGTGGACTTTGATGGAATTTTCAGGACAGTTCAGAAATGGGACAAGGACCAATCAATTGATTTTTATGGTTATCCGAGTCAATAAATGTGGATCCAGGAATTTTTTCAGGATTTAACATGGATAGCAGGATAGGGCAGTTTTCTATATTTCTGCTAATAACTCAAAGTTTGAAATATAAAATGAATAATGAAAAGACAGCACAATTAATCTGGTGATATGTTGGGCCACAGAGGATTCACCTGATGAATCCTCAGCAGGATGAGATTTAGAGGTCACAATTGTTCAATGCATCTGGAGTAATCTGTTAACGGGACAGGGTGTGGTGTGACGCACGCTGCAGACAAATGTGCACTCTGTTGCCTGCAGCCTCTTCAAGTGAACATAACCATATGTTTATTAACAGAGTAAACTATCCTCAAAGAAAATGGGTCTCGTATGCGCTCAGGGCAGTTTTATACTGACTCAGAGGCCTTTTGGGTGGGTTTCCTTTTTAGCTGGATAATCTTTATCAGAATGGGCAAACAAAAAAGGTGACAATGATAAAAAGACATATGGGACAACAGCAGGATGAACAAATCTACAATAAGTAACAGTTGTGAAAAAAGTTATGGCAAAAGTATGGGTTTTATGTAGGCCTGAAATGTACATCTTAAATTATGTCGATAAAAACTGCCACACAAATTCATGGTAGTGGTCAGAAATCAAACATATTGATACATTTTTTTTTTTCCAATCAAGACCATGATTGTTTCAAGGGAGTCATACCTCATTGCTTACATCTTTTATCCATGTATGGATATCCCAAAGTTTCTTTGAAATGTTTTCTCTATAAAATGAGAATCAGGAATATCACCCCAACATGTGAATTTCTGTGTGAAATTAGATGGTACCTGCCAAATACCACAACCAACAGTGCCAAATCCTAAATAACTTGTCCCATGACAAACACTGTTTATAACAGGGTTGTGTCTTTACAGTTTAGTGGATGCTTTGCCTTGATTATTTGACTGGTTCTTGCAACAGCCAAATGCCAGAGAGGAAAGTGAGCATAAATAAATAAAACATTTAATTTGCTGTAATGGTTTGAAGTCAAGTCAGAGAAAAAGAACAACATGATCTGACATGACAGAACTTAAGAAAATTTAAAGACTCTCAAACTAGTGGCACTTCATTATGTTACATACAAAAGACTGGATTTCAACTCCGCCATGAAACCTGAGAAGGCCATTGGACGTACAGTTGTCGTCACATGATAGGCAACAGCATTCTGCAGGGTCATCGATGCCATCTATAGCACGCATGAGGACAAACTGGAGTGTGGAGTCTTCAATACCAATGACCTGGCATAAATCTACAAAGCAGCCCTCCAACATATGTCACCAGCTGACAACAGTGTGAGATGGCACAGCACAATGTCATGTTAATGTCCTATATTGACAATATTTCATGATTACCTTCCGCCAAAGACGTTCTGTTTTTGCCAGCGTTGTTAGTTTGTCTGTTTGTTTGTGTTCAAGATAACTTGAAAAGTTATGGATGGAATTGGATTCAGTTTTTAGGAAATGTGTGGAATGGGAGAAGGAAGAAATTATTAGACTTTGGGACTGATCTGGATCACCATCCGGATTACTGGAAATTTTTAAAGGGTTCTTTAACATTGCCAGATAAGACCATTTTCCCCAAAGTGGACTGAAGATGCTTTGCTGAGGTCTGCGCTCTCTGAGTGCTTTTCTAGTTTTATATTATATATATATTAATAAAATGATCAAAGCACTGAAAATCTTAAATGCAAATTATATTTATTTATAATATTCTGGACAGAAATAGCTGTTACAAAACATCACAACATAATGCTGAACAAACAAAAGAAGTTGTCTTATCATGGCCTCAGAACTCCAAGAGACTTCTCTTAAGAGCTTTTCCAATTCTAAAAAAAAGAAGATGAGAGAAGCAGAATTTTATTCCGTAACTTATTGCGTATGCACATTAAAAACTAAAACTTTCAACAGCCAAATATTTATAAATACCAATATCTTTATTTTTTTCTCTCCATTGTTTAACCCCTTAAAGCCTGTTGTATCAAATTTGATCCATACTTTTATGATAGCTCTATCAATATGATCAACATATCATCTGAATACAATCAGATAAATGACAAAAAAAATGTCCCTCAAGTGAATTATCAGTTGCCAAAACAGCTAATGTATCAAATGAGATACAAAAAATATATATATGTTAAATTTATGGAAATTTTGGGGGTTTTTTGGATTTCAGTAGAAAGTGAAATAAACATTTCAGCTCCAAAATATTAGAATTTTCTGGTTATAGTTTGTGTTTTCAGGCTTTTAAGGGTTATAAAGTGCCAGTGTTCTGAAGATTCAAAAGCAAGGCAACTGGACCGTGTAAGAGTTTGTTGGGAAGAAACGTTTCACTTCTCGTCCAGTGCCTTGCTTTTGAATCTTCAGAATGACCATGACCTGGATGAATGAGAATCTACACAGACGTAAAGTGCCAGTGTGTTGGGCACATCTTCATATCTCGTTTTAACCTTCAGTAGTGTCTACTATTAGGATTTTTGTAGCATTTCATAAACACTATTTGTTTCATTGCAAGGTTTTGAGTTTTGTCAATATATCAAGATCATCATGAAACACTGCTTGATATGTGTGACATAGACGAAGGGATATTCACCACCCTCAGCGGAAGACAAAAGAGCATAGCCAAGAAACTGAACTGGTGAAATGGTGTAATAAATCGATGTGTCTGTACAGCTGCAGCCTTTGGCTGAGCTGAGTTATAAACTCTCTTCAAGAGAAGCTGGACGATTACATTCTCAGTGACACAAACACATACCTGCTGCCTCTCTTGCTTCTTCTGCACTCACAGACAGTGAATGGTTCACCTCTTCCTCACTGTCACCTATGACACAGAACACACATATTAAGCAGTTGATTAAATAAAAAAAAGTAAAAAAAAAACATAAATCTTTGTTGTTCTCAATTTATGAATATATGTTTCTGTTTGATGTTTCAATTACAGAAATAAAACAAACAATGCTTTATTATACAAAATAAAACCTAGAATGTAATAAGCCACAGCATCACTGCAAGTACTGCTACCTATAATTTTGAGCTGTTCCTATCTATTAATACTTAAAACAAAATTTAAATGGTATTAACAATAATAAAAAATAATGATAATTGGTATTAATGAGGATTTTATTTATTTATTTTATTCTATTATCATTAATAATATGTTTTATTTATTTCATTTGTTTTGTTTATATTTGTTTTTATATATATATTTTTCTTTAGATCTATCTTTTTATCTACTTTTTGTTATTGGAATTCTAATTTCCCTGAGGAGTTTTCCAAAGGGATTAATAAAGTACTATCTAATCTAACCTAGTCTAGTCTAAAATATATACAAGATAAAATCCTACAGGACAGTGCAATTGAAACTCTATATGCAGATTTAATCCAGAAAACAGCAATACTGTCAATAAGGTACTGAAAATGGAATATGTACCACTAGTGCCATTAATGTCCAATACAGGATATCTAACTTTGGATAGACACTGGCAGTTGAACTCTGATGATTAAATGAGGTGTAGTGAGACCTTGTGTAAAAGCTTTACTCTGCGTGTGCTTTATTTTCATTTCCTTTGTGGCATATGTTACACACTAATGCATTTTTTTATCACCTACTTTCATGAGCTTCTGTCTTGTTGGCCTGTTCAATGTTCAAGAAATTCACCAGTTTTTCATCTTTAATCTCTGAAATAAAAACAGAGTAGAATTACATTCTGATTACAAACTCTATTGATAAATGTTTAATGAAGCTGATTTACCATCGGTGTTGGGTGTGATCTCTACAGCATCAAGGATTTTAAGCGTGCTGGGCTCGGCTTCATGTCGTCTTGCAGGTCCTCGACGCTGCCCTGCACGGTTCCAGTGTACAGTGTTTGGAGTGATAGTGTTGGTGGAAACTTGGGACATCTGCAAAAGTTTCTTGGCAAGTCTTACACTGTACATCGAAGGTCTTCACCAGGGTGAAGTCTGGGTGTTGTGTGTGAACGTGAGTTTTCATCTGTGGGTAGAACGGCACACACACACCGCAGTGATCACACATGAACTGACATTTTCCTTCAGCGGACAGACTCCTCATGCACTGAGTGAACGTAGCTTCTTTTTCTCTCTTGCTCCAATCCGAGCCCATGCATTTACACGTTGGCAGGCTGGAGCTTTCAGCAACAGGTGGCTGAATAACTTCAGCATCGTTCATAC
Organism: Cetoscarus ocellatus; assembly: GCA_037902135.1. Taxonomy (NCBI): domain Eukaryota; kingdom Metazoa; phylum Chordata; class Actinopteri; order Labriformes; family Labridae; genus Cetoscarus; species Cetoscarus ocellatus. Next base: position 4,788 of record JBAMNC010002566.1, read on the forward strand.
AGTAGTAGTCCTGACTGTGAAGGCTCTTGTAATGCTCCATGAACTCTCTCTCAGCCTCAAACTGCATGCTGTCGCAGAGGCCACAGAAGTAGAAGCTCTTTAACTCCCCCTTATGCTCGTTCATGCAGTGTCTGCGTATGGTGGACTCTTTGAAGAACTTCTGCGGGCAGTGTCCGCAGATAAATCTCTGGTAGTTGTGACTGTTTACGTCACTTGCAGTGTTTCTGGACGTCTGCCTCTGTGTCAAAGATGTCCTCGCACATTCTGCCACATCCAGGTCTGGGCTGCTTTAGAGGAGGAGGGCTCCAGAGTATCCTGCTGGGCTGCGTTCTCTGAGGATGAACCTGGCTGGACTTTGCTGCTGACGGACTGCTTGGCATCCATCACCCGCTGCCACCTCTTCTGGCACTTCTTGTTCAGAGTAAATATGTGTGTCCTGTGTGAGCTTCAGACACATGGGACAGGATATCTTGATATCTTGGCATTTCCACTTTGCACTTGCGGCAGTAGTAGAGAAAATTGGAGAGATGAGCGCCCCCATGAAAACGACTCATGTGCAGGCGCGTGATAGAGGACTCGCCATGTGTTTCCCACACACGCCGCACTGGATGAAAAACCTGATTCACAGCCAAGAGATGCTTACTGGCTGCAGCCCTCCTCTGGAAACTGTAGGCCACACTCGCAGTACCATAATGTGGTCATGCCACGTTCACACTCAGGCTTGTTTTCTGTCGTTTGGATGGAAATTCTTCTCCATCGCTGCTCATCTTGTTTCTTTTCTGAGATGGCGTCTCAGGGCCTGTGGACTGTCTCTTCCTTTGGCTGTCTTCAGTTTTCTGTGTGCGTTTCATTTCACTAAACCTTGAGTGCTGAAGGAGAGCCTTCTGCATTGTCTGGTTGACTTCCACAGGGTGCTGGGTCGACTCTTTGTGCCTCGCGATTTCAGCTCTTGCTGAAGAAGAGTTTGCGGCATTGGGAGCACTGCCCTCGCACTTGTAGCTGTTTCATTACCTCGGCGATGGTTTTATCAGCCTTGGATACTGCACAGCCCTGTCTGCACTGCACGCTAGAAAGGAAAATAAGAAGAAAGTAAGGTACTTCCAAAAATAAAAAAAATCACTGTTGGGCAAACATTTGATATCATCAGTTAACTAACTTTCTAAATCATTAAATGTATTAACTTTGACAACAGCTGTTAGAACCATGTATTTATTTGTGTTTCAAAGGTCACTCCCTGGTTGCCACAGTAGGCGGCGTATTGGACTGCAGCAAATGGAAATGCATAAGAAGAAGAAGAAGAGTCAATACTCTTCAGGTGTGCTGCTCACCAGGAGAAGCACACAGGTTTCTGACCGTCGTTTTGTGGCTAAACTTAAAGTCTTTTTGTTTGTTTTACATATAAGTTACTGGTAAAGTGTGTGTAGGTTGTAAAGGCTGTATTGGTGCACGGCCAGTTGGCGTTGTAAATAAAGAAATCTTGAGCACAAGTCCGTGAATGTTTGATTCACTTCATGGAGCTGCCATGACGACGTGTCAGTTAGATATCCCTATAGCTGCTGCTCACTGTGGCTTAGTTTTTGTTTTGTCAAAATCAAGTCACTACATCAGTCCATCAGTCAATCTCAGTCATTATCAAATGACAATATTGTTAACACTGGTAACTGTAAAAGTTCAGTCTGCCCCTGGGCCAGTGTGTTCCCTCAATAATGTTATTATGTACACACCTGCTGTGTTTCAGTATTGCTTATGTTAAGTATTTCATGATATAATTGTCACAGAAGCTTAATAACACTTCTGCCAGACCAACCACAAACAGACAATTGTTAATAAAGTTATTTAACACAACATTTGAAGCTCTACTTTACTGTAGTGATCATAATAACCCAACAAAAACTGTCCTACATCATAAAAGGCATTTTTATGCTATGTATGTTAAAACAATATTCTTTTAATCCTGCTTTTTCTCCTAAAAAGTAAAAAAAATGAATATAAATCCTGCACACTAAGTCAATGGGTTTATTTTTCTATTCTCCACAAAATTTGCAGGATGAGACTGCCATCAGCTAGTGACATAAACATGAGATTCAAGACTGTAGAAGCTTCATTTGACCAGGGGAAAAACATTGTACCCAGCTGAACTCTAATTTATAACTAGTTTGAGCTTGCAAAGTATTTTTGTGTGTGTATGACTCAAACAAAGAGTGAATAGGGTACTGCTGTGATTAAAGAGCGAGATATGAGTGAGCAGTCATGACAAGCAGCAGTGTGCATTCATGATCGTATTTTTGTGTGCAAAATTGTGATCTCTTCATCACCTCTGCCTGTTGTTAATTGGATGACTGCTGTTCCTTAGTCAAAGAGCTCCACTGTGGACAGAAGACAGCACAGTCAGTAAATGCACACACGTGCTGATACAGCTGATACTGTCTCTTTATAAAAGTGCTGTGTGCATTGGATTTGACTTTGTCATTATATTCTATTTATATACACATGCATCAAGTACTGACATTTAACAACAAAAACAAACAAAAAATACTGAAATACACTTGTGTTCAAGAACTAAAAAACATGAACTATGGGAACATTTAGGTGTGGAAAATGAAATGTGTGCTCATTTTAACCAGACCTTGTTCATGTTTTAACACCAAGTTTCCTGATCAGCTAGAGCTACTCACCACCTGTCCTAGGTTTGTGTTAATAGCTGCACTTCTGCTTTTCTTAATGTCAGCTGGCACATTAGTCCTGTTCTCCGTTGCAAAGATCATGAAGGCATTTTGTGGCTTCTCTGTGTATGGACTCTCTTCCACTTGAGATTCCCCATGCAACCGTTTTCTATGGGGAGAGACAAACTTTGTGTCATCACTCTGTCAAACTTTGCAAGAAGTCTTTTTATAAATTAAAAAACTGAAAGAACATCACAAAATTTAACCTTAAATTCCAAATCAATTTAAGAGACAATCATGTAGTGTTGACACACTTTAAAATACACAGTATCTGCTGGAAATTTAGCACAATTTACTTCATTCATGCCTACAGACAATAAAGCAAAAAATATTGGAGACTTTGTTGTCACCAACACACACCTTGAATTGCAGGTTTGGAAGAGGATTGGTGGGATTCCAGCAGAGCTATACGCTGCAGGAGCTCCATAAACATCACCTCCATCATCATCATAAAGAGGGAGGTTCTGCTGATAAGTTTCAGTGGGCCATCGCTGTACTCCATTATACTGCAAACAGAAAAACAGGTGATTAGACAGGATGCAGTTGTGCTAAGGCTCCACCAATGTCTGAATAAGCTGCTTTGGTTGGAGAGATGAGTATTTTAGAATAGATTAAAAAAGATAAAAGACAGTTAGTCAGAATTTTAGCCATTGGTGCCGCCTGTGCTTCTGGTCCCATTGGTCCCGTTGGTGTCTCTGGTGCTGCCGCAGCCACTGAACAGAGTCTGTGTCAGAGAGCAGGGGGTAAGAGCGGAGATGGGAGGAATAAAATCAATTATTTCTGCACACTGACACGAAGCACACACACTTGAAACTTTTCTGTGATTGCTTGGTTATGATAATAGACAGGTTACAGCCATCAACTATTACATAAAAGATATTTATATTAAATATAACAGGGATTATCAAACTGACAGCCTTTTCATTCTGTTACTTAAATATCTACTTAACATCAAAAATGTTATGGTACATTCAAATTTGCTTATTTTATACATTTTGCTTGACTGACGCTTATGAAATAAAATCCTTGATCATTTGACAAGTACTTCTTGAGCTTATTTAAAGCATTTTTAGGAATGCTGGCGTCCCAAGTCAGCACAAACTTGTCTGAAGTTTCATCAGTAGCTTCTGCAGGTGCCTATGTTTTGAGCCTCATTCAAGTTCTACAGATTCTTGTGTGCAGGACTATAAACTATATAGGATTTTGATTACACTCTATTACCGTTTGTCCAAATATTTATGCTACTTTGGTCAGAACTGACACAATATAATTACATACGCCTCTGTCCTGGTTTTTATTCAGCTCTCCAGGAAGCATATCGAGGTATCTCCATACCAAGATATGAACCTTTTACAGGTCTTGAAAAAACATTAAATCCTGTTTATTTTGCACATATATGTGTTCTTTTCATCATACCTGTTTTTATCATAAAGGAGGTCCAACAAAATATTATAGTGTGTGACCTTTTTTTTTTGGTGGCAACTTTTTTTTTGCCAGACAGTGTATGAGGCAACAACTTCATAAAACATTTCACCATGCTCCAGGATCAATTCTTTAGTCAATTTTAGCAGTTACTTGTGAGAAATCCCAACTTCACCAAAATTTGAGTGATGTTTCTGATTATCACATATCTACCTTCAAATCTAACAGCAGATGTTGGTAATTAAGTGTGCTGAGGTACTCACCTAAAACCTTTGTGGAGTATCAAGTACACAGACTTGAATGCAGTTCTGTTCAGGTTTTGTGATTTGTCCCATTGTGTCACAGGGTTGTCTCACTCAGTAAGGATATGGCTCTTTGGCTGAAGTGATTCGGTGAAGTGGTATTTATAGCTGACTTCAGGTAACCATGGACTCTGGAGAAAGTTTCTTTATGACATCAAACAAAGAGGAGTTTCATTCAGCCACATTCTAACATTTTAAGAGAAACACCCATTCATATTTCCCCTGAAACCATTTGTCAGCTGTTTTACTGTGTGCAAGCATCTCAGTACTAACCAATACATCCTGCCATATCTTAGAGAGAAACATAACATTTTGAACCCATTTAAGCCATAAGCCTAAAATGCTTTATAATGCTTGGATTCACGCTTCATTTAAAAAAAAAGGCTACACCCTGTCTAAGAGGTAGCATGTCTAAGAAGCTCCATGGCACATGCTGTTGTTTGGTTAAATTATGGGAACATTTAGGTGTGGAAAATGAAATGTGTGCTCATTTTAACCAGACCTTGTTCATGTTTTAACACCAAGTTTCCTGATCAGCTAGAGCTACTCACCACCTGTCCTAGGTTTGTGTTAATAGCTGCACTTCTGCTTTTCTTAATGTCAGCTGGCACATCAGTCCTGTTCTCCGTTGCAAAGATCATGAAGGCAACCTTTTTCTATGGGGAGTGACAAACTTTGCAAGAAGACTTTTTTGATTAAAAACATGAAAATACATCACAAAATTTAACCCTAAATTCCAAATCAATTTTAAACTCCTTCTTCTTCTGTTTGATTGGCAGATCGCAAACAATTTTTAGGTTAATACCGTCACCTACTTCTGTGTAGATTCTCATTGTCATCACTGCAAAAAGATGAAAACATAACCATCTTGCCTGCAGACAAGGGGAGATGCACGGTGATACTCAACACAAGTGATTACCACGACAAGGTAATAAGCCTCCTCAGTGATACCACTACTTATGAGATTCTGAAACGGGACCCCACCAATATCTACAAGAAGAAGGTAATAAACTTACTCCAACAGCTGGAGAAGGTTGGAGTGATCGACAGGTCACTCTACTACAGGCTCTACCCAGGGGAAGCAGTCCCATGCATTTATGGACTTCCAAAAATACACAAGGAAGGTGCACCCCTTAGACCCATCGTCAGCAGCATCAACTCAGTCACCTACAACATAGCAAAACATTTGGCCACAATCTTAGCTCCCCTTGTTGGCAACACTACTCACCATATCAGAAACCCACAGGACTTCACACAGAAAATAAAGGACATCACACTGGACCCAGAGGAAACCATGGTTTCCTTTGATGTCACATCACTTTTCACCAGCATTCCGACCACAGAGGCAGTCCAAGCAGTAAGAAAACATCTCTTACAGGACAGTACACTGGAGGTCAGAACCAACCTCACCCCTGACCACATCTGCTCCTTACTGGACCTCTGCCTGAGTACCACCTACTTCCAGTTCATGGACCACTACTACAGGCAAAAACATGGATGCGCCATGGGCTCTCCTGTATCTCCCATAGTAGCTAACCTGTACATGGAAGAGGTGGAGAGTAAGGCCCTAGCCTCATTCCATGGAGCAACACCAAGCCACTGGTTTAGGTATGTGTATGACACCTGGGTCAAAATCCAGGCACATGAAGTAGAGGCTTTCACAGACCACATCAACACAGTGGACAACAACATTAAGTTCACGCGTGAAGATGTTAAGGACAACGTTTTGGCCTTTTTGGATTGTGCAGTACACTTGGAGGCAGATGGGGGTCTCAACGTTGAAGTGTACCGGAAACCCACACACACGGATCAATATTTACTCTTTGATTCGCACCATCCGCTTCAGCACAAGCTGGGTGTCATCAGAACCCTCAACCACCGGGCCGAGAGTGTTCCTACAAGTAAGGAAGGAAAGGAAAAGGAACAGAAACACATTAGAGAAGCCCTGAAACCTGTGGATACCCAAAGTGGGCCTTTTTGAAGAACAAGAAAAGAAAGGAGAAGGAGCATGAAAGGGAAGAGAGACGCAAGAACATTGTGATTCCTTATGTTGCAGGTTTATCTGAAAAACTCAAGAGAATTTTTGGCAAACACCACATTCCTGTTCACTTCAAGCCTGGAAACACATTAAGGCAGAAGTTGGTCCATCCCAAGGACAAAACACCAAGACATAAACAGAGCAATGTGGTGTATGCAGTCCAGTGCAGTGAGGAATGCTCAGACCTGTACATTGGGGAAACTAAACAACCGCTTCACAAGCGTATGGCTCAACACAGGAGAGCCACGTCCTCAGGTCAGAACTCAGCAATCCACCTTCACTTAAAGGACACGGGACACTCTTTTGAGGACAGCAATGTACAGGTGTTGGCGAGAGAAGATAGATGGTTTGAAAGAGGAGTTAAAGAAGTCATCTTCACCAGACTGGAGAAGCCTTCTCTTAACAGAGGTGGTGGACTCAGACACAATCTCTCACCTACATATAATGCAGTGTTAAGCTCTCTCCCCAGAAAGCTCTCCAAACACTCTCACCTGGGCACATGTGACCATAACACCTCCCATGACAGGGGGAGTTAATGACCCATTCAGGGTAACGACTCTCAGGGGTTACATCACCCTGGGATAAGTTTCTATGGGTCGTTCTCCAACTCCTCCCTTCCTTTGTTGTTGTTTTTCCTCTAGCAAGATAAATACCTGCTTCCAGCACCAGCCATTTGGAACTGAAGAAGCTTCTTGGATGAGAAGTGAAACGTCTTCCCAACAAACTCTACACAGTCCAGTTGCCTTGCCTTTGAATCTTCAAAATGACCGTCACCTACTGTACCAGGTGTGTAGGGTACACTATATGCTAACAATGCAAAAGGGAGTCCTCTCTTCCAAAACTCAACTGTGTCTCCAATGTCCAATATTTTGCTCCTTTTATGCAGTTTAACATGGGTCCCTGATGTCTTCATTGGTTCAAAGAGCCTTTGAATAAAGCACAGCTGCATCCTTGCCACGCCCCACATAACGGCTCTGTTCACAACGGCCGGATTTCGGCGTATGCAAATGAGCTAGAGCAGCGTAAGTACGGCTATTAACGATAGAGCAGCGTAACTCAGGTGAAGCGGAGCGCTCTCGGGCTTCGGCCACACGCCGCTTACAGTCATGAACACATACAAACCCTTAATGAATGCCGGTGTAAGTACCAGATCTGTCCACACCGGTTACCGCACACACGGTTACAACAGCTAAGCTCTTTTCCCCCAAACATCGCAGGCTAACGCACAACATGCTAACCGCAGAGGGACAGCCACAACTTAGCCTACCTTCCGAGCTAACGTTAGCACGAACAGAGGGACCTGGGGTGGGAAAGAACTGACTATATTCAGCCAACTGTTAAGCCTCTCTTCCTGAACACACACGAACCACAAATTGAAGCAGTTTAACGCATAACAGCGATCCGGTTTCCCCCAAACATTACAGGCTAACGCATGACATGCTAACCGCAGAGGGATAACCACAACTTAGCCTACCTCCCCGGCTAATGTTGGCACAAACAGAGGGATCTGGGGTGGGTAAAGAACTGATTATATTCAGCCAACTGTTAAGCTTCTCTTCTGAACACACACAAACCACAAACTGAAGCCGTTTAACGCATAACAGCGATCCGGCTTCCCCAAAACATCACAGGCTAACACACAACATGCTAACCTCGGCCTAGTCACCGCAGTGGAACTGATTATTTTCAGCCAACTGTTAAACTTCTCTTGACTAATGTAAGAATGCTCATACACTGAAGTTTATCCTTCAGACTTTCAACAAGTAACGTTAACATTGACGAACATGCTGTGCAGTTACCTCTAGTTCACTTCCCCCTGCTCTTAGCATTAGCCCATAGGAATGAGCAAAATGAATACTACACAGCATTAAAATACTCACATTTCCATCATCAGGTTTGGCAACGGATTGTTGGTACTGAGCCTGGATTCAGGAAAAGACTAGTTCCCAGTCCTGTGTTGAACTGACAGAAGTTGAAGAAGCAGTCGGACGTGAAGTGACTGGCACACACCTACAGGTTTTAGCCAACTGTAGCTGCTCATTCCCTTCAAAAATAAAATTAATCCACTGGTCCCTTTGGTCCTCTGAGGCTGGTAGCCTATATGTGAAGATATATGTGGCTGTTTACAGCCAACAACCGAGCAGTGACAGCTTCTGAGCTTAGACAAGCTGAACACCAATGTCTTACTAAGAATATAAACAACATGGCTGCTCTTCACAGGTGAATGTCTCCAGCAGGGTGGAGGGGGTCTACGCAGGTAGACCAATCAGGTTAGGTATGCAAATCAAAAATAGGCCTATACTGTTACCTAACAGTATATCCACAGACTCAACAGCTCACTGAATACCCACTGGTCCCTCGTTTACTGCGGGGGTTACATTGTAAAAATAACCCGCAGTAGGCAAAATTTGTGAAGTAGTCGGCTTTATTTTTTACTATTATTATATATGTTTTAAGGCTGTAAAACCCCTAACTACACACTTTATACATTTTTCTCATGGAAGAGATTGATTGACAATAGTCTAAAGTATAGGGCTGAACGATATGGACAAAATTACATATCTCGATATTCATGCCAGATATCTCGATATCGATACGATACGGTATGACTACAGGTTCGGTGAAAACCAAGCATTTTTCAGAAAAATAAAAACGTCATGATACAAAAGAATGTGGAAAGTGCAGTTTTAGTGTGGGGAAATTATTTTGTTTATTTCGTTGCTTTTCGATATCAATATCTTGAATGTTCATATCTCAATATCGATACGATAATGATATATTGTTCAGCCCTAGTCTAAAGTACAGTCTCTTAGCTAATCAGGACGCAGAACACAATGCGCATTCATACTGTACACTGTAAAAAAGCATACAAGATTACACTAAAAAAAATCCACGAAACAGCGAGGCCGGAAAGGTGAACTGCGTTATAGTGAGGGACAACTTTACCGTGAATTTACATTTATGCAGCCTGTTAAATACAGGTTTTGTTGTCTGCTATCACATTTTGTGGGCTGGGAGGAAGGCCAAATACCCAAAAATGTGTTCAAAAGCCTTAAAAAAAGTGTTTTTTGCATAATATGGGACCTTTAAAAGCAACTTGTGAGATTTGTCCCTGAGGGAAGATATCAGGGGCCAATGCTAACCAATGTCTTGCAATAAGTAGTGCGACTGAAAGCCTCATAACTGAGCCACTTTTAGGTTAAACCAACTCAAAAAATATCATTGGCTGGACTGGACACTAAGGTAAGATTCTTTACAGTGTTTTACTTTTCCCAGACGAAGCCCTGGTGTTTGGAGCTATTTTGTGATGCAACGTAAGGGCTGCATATCCTTCCACCAGCAGCTCCTCTCACTAACCATTCAGGTCAGAATGCTGCATCTGGGTCAGTTTGTGGTCACTGGAGCACAAACTTATATTAATCTATCTCCTATTTATGGCAGATGTATAAACAAGCAAAACAAATGGTCAGTATTTCCAATCTTGCCAACTTTGGCTTGATGTTCTGAATATAGACATCAGGACTCACCTCTGCAGCAACGAAACACATTTGCAGTTCATGAAGATGTCCTCTCGTACCCACGACTGACAGCATGCCATCATCACTCGAGATAAAATCCCTATCTTTGGTTCAGTTCTAGTTAAGTTCATGTTTGTTGTTTCTTCTGATGGCCTGACAAGCTGATGGTAGAGGGATACATAACCATTACATCACAACATACTAAAGTTCTAAACACAGGGGCTTTGCTGAGGAAAAGTAAAAAACACACATGAACATACAGTAACGTCTAGTTGAGCCAGTGCTGTTTTTTAATTAGTTTTAACTAAAAAGTGGGGTAGTTGGAAGGCACTTGGTGGCATAATGTACGCTATATATTGGCTAGTGCTTGCCCCTTGATATCCTCCCTCAGGGACAAAGCTTGCACGTTGCTTATTAATTATGATAATAATAATAATAGTAATAATAATAATAATAACTTTATTTATATAGCACCTTTAAAGACAGATGTTTACAAAGTGCTTTAACAGACAGAACCCAGTACTCTGGGCACAATAAAAGTAACAATCAGGTCAAACAGAGACCAAAAGAGTCAGAGGAAAAAGCACAGAGGGTCATGTTAACTAAAGCAACAACAGGAAGGAAAATAGCAAACTGGTGAGCTGGAAACAACTGAAGTAATTTACAACACGTACAGACAAAGAACATTGGTGGAGAAGGTATTTTGTTTTACAGTGCTGTGAAAAAGTATTTGCCCACTTCCTGATTTCTTACTTTTTTGCATATTTGTCACACGTAAATGTTTCAGATCATCACACAAATTTTAATATTAGACAAAGACAACCTGAGTAAATACAAAATGCAGTTTTTAAATGATGATTTTGTTTATTGAGGGGAAAAAGCTCTCCAAACCTACATGACCCTATGTGAAAAAGTCAATCAGTTTCCCCCCAACAGACACGTCAAGAGGAGCAGCAGCTGTCTGTCAGTCCCCTCCTGCCCCACCTGAACAAGCCCAGGTACCCCCTGAGGAAGGAGGTGAGCAGCTGTGGGTTAAGTTAATCCAATTTTATGGAGAAAAAAAACCCATTAAAGAATAAAAAATCGTTCTTTAAAAAAAAAAAAAAAAACGTTTTTAATGATTTAAAAAGCATCAGCTATCTGTGAAATATAATGTGTGCTCAGTAGTTTGGGGCTCTGCCTCTCGGGAGGAACAGCGAACATTTGTAGTTCATGCAGACTGGGTGACTGCTCTCAATCCAATCAGAGAAATGTTTACATTTTCTGGAAATCAGAAGATTAAATAGCAAAAACCACGTCACCTCATATATGTATTTTTTCACCACAAATCTCATGCCATCACCTGTGAGCCTACAGTTTTAGAGATAATTTAAACAAGCATGTGGGACTACACCAGGGGCGGATTTAGGATTGAAGAAGATCCGGGGCTTAGCCCAGATGAGTGATGGATTTTTAAGCACATGCAAAAAATTGGTGCTTTTTTAAAAAATTGATACGGCTTCTCAACTTTCAAATTCTGACCACCTTATAGCAACTGTTGTTGCAATTGTATCACAGTAAGATGGATTTGAGCCATTTTTTATATAAAAAATGGCTCAAATACAGTCATCCTTAAATATATTCATACCCTTCTATTAAAGAAAAGGCAAAATTCACAATAGTCATTGGCTAAATTATAATTTAGTGAAATAAGACAGTGCTTTTGAATTGTGGTTGAAAAGAACAATTAACAAAACAAATAAAACTGTCCTGGACAAATAATGGCACTTTGCTGATGAGCAGTGGGCCAAAATACCTGTCAGCAGGTGCAGAAGCCTGACTGAGAGTTACAGAAAACACTTGATTGCAGTGACTGCCTCAAAGGGTTGTTCAACAGAATATTAATTCAAGGGTCCTATTATGCCTGTTTGCTTTAGGCTATATATTATATATTTCTGTTGAACCACAATTCAAAAGCAATGTCATGATTTTCATTTATTTTTATTTATTATGGGCTATATTTTGTCAATTTCAACTTATTTCAGTGACAGATGTTCTGTTGAACTCCGGTACTGCAAGTAGCTTTCAAGAGGCTTTTCCCCCCTCAGGAGTAAAATTCAGATTTGGGGCTTTTCAGAAAACATCCAGAGCTTGAACCCAAGTCGCCACCCCCTAAAACCGCCCCTGGGCTACATGATAATGTTCAAATTACAATAAGTCATAAAAGGCAATTGGTCATTTTGTTTTTGATGGTGTTTTCTCCACAGATTATAATTGTATTTCATTTTAATGGAAGAGGTTATTTTATATTTCAGTTTTGTATTTTCTGGTAATTATTCTAAAAATAATTTTATGTTCCAAGTATTTAAAGGAAGAGATGGGTTTTTGGAATATAGAGTATCAGCCAGTAAATAACTAAATCTAAATTAATTTCATTGTATTTTCAGTGCTTCCCTACCAAGTAACTGTCATGTTGTTCTTTTTACAAATATAGTAATGATTGTCAGAAATATAATTAAAAATGCAGTTTTATGGAAAACAGTATCAGAATTTTCAAAAGAGGTGAAGTGGTTTGGTGGGATGGGTGTGCAACTTTTTTAAAATAACGGCAACACCCCCTCCCCTGCCTGACAGGATTACTTGAGAAAAACACAGTAAAAGTACTTCATATTATGCATGTCTGGGAAGTTCATCAGTGTATGAACCTCGGACTACTTATGGACAATAGTGTTTTTATTAAACGTCAAAGTTGGCTGAAAAATCCTTAATCTTGTCCTCTGTTAAGGATTTTAAGACAGGATTACTCGAAAAGTTCACAGTAAAAGTACTTCATATTATGCATACAGGTAGTCTGGGAAGTACTAAGTTCAACAGTATGTGAATCATGGACTACTTATACGAAATAAGTGTTTTATTCCACATCAAAGTTGGGTGAAAAATCCTTAATCTTGTCCTCTGTTAAGGATTTTGACAGAGGATTACTTAAAAAGTACACAGTAAAAGTTCTTCATATTATTCATGCAAGTAGTCTGGGAAGTATAAGTTCAGAATGAATCTTGAATTACTTCGGAAACTTTTTTTTTTCTCACGTCGCCCTTTACTTTGAAATCTCGAAGCATACCTCCGTGATACATTTAGTTTATGAATGGGAATCCTTACTGTAAAGTATCGTGATTATCATGGGTCTGATGTGAGACCACAGTCTGACCCACAGTCAGTACCAGCAGCTCGTCAGAGCGGTTTAATTACCGTAAATGTTAGTGTATTCACGCACTAGAAAAGACGTGCGGCTGATTTGACCAAGCAAACATGAACTACAACTGGCTTGACCGCAGTCGTTTACTGCACATTTATGGAGGCTCAACTAGCTGCGGAGCCACATGGTTTTCTTACCATGGTTGAAACTGTGTACTAGGCAAATATTCCTCAAGAACTTATCTTTGTGAAATAGAAAACAATTGATCACAAAGAACTTATCTTATTTTGATAACGTTATAATAAAGTTTTGTGTGTCATAACTCAAGACGGGCTTGGACTGGACGATTACCTAGGAGACACGGGGACAACACTCCTAAGCCACAAGACAGCTAACCAAAGTTTTGTCTATAACAATCTGATTCTTAATTAGATGAAGGGAGTGTCATTCAGAATTATTATTACCCAGCTAACAACTATATGGTGAAATTCAAAGCGATATAAACATAAAGTGTTCTTTTTGCCAGAATCACCCTGAAACAGTGCTTCACCTGTTTTGGCATTGTTCACACACCCGAAATTTTGGCAAGACTTTTGTACATTTGTCATTGACCATGACAATATTGATTTTGCTTTATTGTGGTCGAATGTGATATTTTGTTTTTAGAAATCAAAGAAATAATGACGAGTACTTTGTGATAAACCTTTTAATTCAACTGTCAAAATTTCACATTCACAAATGTAAATTCAGTAGGAGGAATCCTTACTTTGTGTTTTTCCTTAAAGAGGCTGAACAGTATGTAAAACTCATCTCTAAATCCAATAACCATAAAAACTGTCACGATATGTACCTCCTTAAATATATTCTATGATACCCCAGGCTGTTTCATCATACTGCATTTGTATGCTGCTCTGTATAGCTACTTAGAACTTTCAATGAAGTTTGCAAAAAAATGAATAAATGAATAAAATTAAAATTAAAATAAAAAAGAGACTCATTTTTGGGTTTATCATTGATCATGTTTTCAGAAATGTGAGTTTTTTGGGGTTTTTTTTTACAGATATCCCAAAGGGTAGAAAACCTTTTTTTTGGTAATAAATTATTAATCACTCGGGCAAAATTCTCCATTCACAAATGTAAGTTTGTAACAAGTAATCTGGTTTTATTCATTTTCTCATCGATGTTAAACAATTTGAAACTGAAATTAAGAGGCTGCTCACAATGGTAACCTCTGCCAGATAATTTGATTAACTCCACCAAATGAGGTTTTCTCACAGGAGCTCAGACCCCTGTGCCTGCCTGTGTAAACCTGTAAAGATGAGGTGGTACAAACCTGTAGTTAGAAAACTACTTATCTTAGTGAATGCTTCTTGATTCCTGCAGGCTTAACAAAATAGTGGTGCAGCCAAGATGTGAGCAGCAAACTACACTTTAATTGACAGCATCTTTGGATCCAGTTCTCGGACAACTGTAGGGAATTAACAGTGCACTCATTTCTGTATTATTCAAAGTACTTTATTTGAATTATTATTTATCTCTTCTATTCTATGTGTATAGCTGTGTATGTATGTTTCATAATTATTGTGGTTTGGTTATGTATTTATCTATTTTTAGTTATATATTTATTACAGTTTTGTTCTATTTGTTTATTTATTAATTTATCAATTTATTATTATTATTTTTACTTTTATGTCTGATCTCTAGGTGGGAGGAGGTCTGTGGGTTGGGTTGTGTGGAGTGGGAGTTGTTGTTTGGGGGAGGTGTTCATTTGTTATTTGTTTGGAAAATGAAAATTGTTTATGTTGCAGTTGTTAATGTGCCTTTTGTTATTTGTTTAATAAAAGTGTTTTAAAAAAGGTTCTTAAACAATATGAAAAACTTATTGATAATTCAGAACACAAAAAGACTATGAAACCACTAACATTTGTACTGCTTTTGACAAACCAAAGCAAAATAAAATGTACTTTGCAACAATATTCAGAGGCTGTTTGAAATCAGAAGGAGTCCATATGAACTG
>JBAMNC010002567.1:0-19945 GCA_037902135.1 Cetoscarus ocellatus
GGTATTGACACATTTCAGAATTGTAGTATTATGACTAAAGATTTAAAGACCTTATGATGCCAACACCTACCTGGTCTAAAAAGGATCACAGTGACCTTCAGTTTAACTTAAAGGGTGAAGTCTTAATGCAGCAGCAGCGACGCATCTTTTTGTTTCATTTTGCCTGCACAGCTTTTTTTTTTCCTTTCAAATCTAACCAATGTGAGTATCATCTTTTTCCTGTAAGGGGTGGGCTCTGTGTTGAAAAGCAAAAATTGTAGCATCTTTGAACAGGCAGCTGTGACTTCTTTATTTTTGTCCTCCCCTTACAGAGCGATACAAGAAAAAAAAAAAGACATAAAAAAGAAAGTATTTTTGCTTTTTCAGATTTATTTTTTGACGCTGCTTCAGGCAGTTTAAGGGGAGGGTTTTTTGGGTGTGGCTGCGAGGCTTTAGCACTGGGATTCTTGTTGAGGTTTATTTTGGGGTGGGTTTGCAGAAGCCAAGTGATTATCAGATGCTTTCTTTGCATCTTTCTCTCTCTGGTATCTAAAGAAAAGCTTTGATTCAAGTCTAAACCAAACTCAGTCAAACGTCTGCATCGTGATTTAGGTGCCAGAGAGAGCATCGTGTTAAACCGGAGAGTTTCTGAAAAGTTTTGAAGCACTGTGACCTTTAAAATGTTCCATGTTTGTGCACAGATGATCTTGATTTTTCAGTTACTCGATCTTTATACGAGGTGTTCTGAATCATTGTAAGGAAGCAGAATTGTAAATGATTCATCGTTTACACCAGTGGTTTACAATTACTGAACAGCAACACAAAAAAGAAAATGCTTTGCTTCATGGGCGGCAGAGAAGAGGTTTTTTTTTAGTGGAATTAAATTTCCTTTTTTCTGTTGAAATAGATTTTTCAGGATTTACATTGAAGCAAAACCAAAAAAGGAGAATGTAAGAGCGTGTGTGAGAGAGAGACGTGGAGGTGAGTGTTTGAGGGCATGTGAGAGAGAGAGACGAGTGACTGTTTGAACAAGGTGTGTATGTGTGTGTGATGATGACGATGATGAAGAGTTATTGTGTGTTTTAAGCTGTGAGAGCCTGTTTTTCTGTTTACCATTATGCTTACATGCAGCTTCTTACCAGTTACACCCCTTTGTGTCTCAGATTGTTTTGAGGAAATCATTTCCCTTAAACCAGTCACTGAGAATTATTCTGGTATTAATGTTGAAGAGGCTTTGGATTTGAGGACAGAAATGATGCCAGAATAATGAGAAATTTATCTCTCAGGGTCTAAAGTGAAGGGGAAGTCAGACCACCTGGCTGGTTGTATAAATTAAAGTAAGAATGAACATGACAACCTTTTTGCATTATTTATTGTTTTTAACATCATTACGCTATACCAAAATTCAGTGAAGTGTGCTCCTGCATATTTCATAGTAATTTCAAAAACACATGGACGTGGGATCACAGCACAATAACTCTTAAGATTTGTAAACAGAGCAACCACAGATCATTTAAACAGTGACAGAAAAAATAAACAGGACTCAAATATGATGTCTGTAGTTCTCCATGTTGTACTCTTGACTTGTTCACTGCGTAAAACCCCTTCAGAAATCTTCGGATGGCTGCAAGCTTTTAGTCAAATGTGCTGTTGTGAAGCTCTACGGTCATCACACCTGAGAGACTGCGTTTACATGCACTGCTGGACCCTGGGTTGATCTTTCTAGGGACATGGTGTTTAAATGCCCATGGTGAAAACTGGTTTTCTGTTTCCTTGTGTGCATGATAATTTCCAAGGTTATGGTCTATGATCCAAACATCTTACCTGCACAGGTGCCTGTGAGATTTTCAGACTTTTGCAGGGAAACAAGGATCAGGCGAATACATGACAACAGTGTCCTGGAGTTCTCTAGGTAGAGCACAAGGCAACAAGAAACCTTAAAACTGCAGTATTCTGATTACTGAAATCAGGATACTGCATGAAAACAGGGTACTCAAGTCCATGTCAACTCTAGGGCTGGGTATTTCCAGCTACCTCATAATACCAAAAGTATCCCATTACAGAGGCTGCAAAACGTGTCCTGATTTTCTGAAATTTTGGAAACTGTCTTTTACAGAATTTCCAACAACTTTTGTTCTGTTTTATTAAAACAAAAATAGCCAGTTTTGGCTTCTTATTGAGCATTTACTGGATGTCGAAGCATATTTTGCATATTTTTTTATTTCTGTTTCTGCAAAGGCATAAAAGGGAGTTGAGCAGAAACAATTACAGCAATATATGATTTTGTCAGGCTTTCCATAAACATCCTTTTTACTGTTTCAGACTGACTGGATGGCCGCATAAAGGGAGGAGGAGGGCTGTAAGTGGCCCCCTTGCTGCCAGTTGCCCATCCCTGTTCTAGACCAAACAACTCATATTTTCTGTGGCAGTAATTTCTAAATATCCCAAAATTTGAATATCCCTCTGTTGATAGGATGGCTGAATCATCTTTGGAGTAACACAGGCCATTATTCCTACAGCATAGATGAGCATTAGTATGAAAGTTACAGGAAACTGTAAGTAAAATGTTTTGTTATCAGTTGAAGCTGCTTGTAAACATAATGAGGTTATTTTTTTGTCTTCATGTGTTCTGATGTCTCGTGTCAGTGGTGATGAATGTTTTAAATATCATGTTTGTATGTTTACAGTTTCAGGGATGTTTTATGTCTCCTCTTTTTCCCCTCTTCCTACTTGATTCCACTTTTTCTTATCAAAACCTTTTTTTCTTTACATGCAGACATTTCCTTTTTCTGTATTCGTTTTTGAGCTTTACTACCTTATGACATCCCTGAACATCATCTCATAACCTCTTGTGTGACCCCTGAAAAAACAGCAAGCTTCAAAAGCTACCCTGCCATAATTTGCAGCCAATGTTTTTTGATTTTTGTCATTTTATTAAGTTGGGAAAATTAATAAACCAGCGCCTGGCTGTTGAGAGTGAAAGATTAAAACATTGGATTTAGCAGCTGTAAGTGTAACCCTTAATGCACCCTTCATTCATACAAATTTACCTACCAAAGGGATTGTTGAGATCTTAGAACAAGGTGCTAAAAATAGCTTCACTGTTGTATTTTTATCTCTGATCACTTTGGTAGCATTTTATCATAAACTCTGAAATGTAACGACTTTATCAAAAACTGTCTCCATGTCTGTGCTCACAGCCGTGTTGGCTTTAGTTTCAGGTTTCACAGAGGAGGCTGTGATGGATGCATTTCTGAATGTTGAGTGAAAGGGCTGATGCTGTCGAGGGGTGTGTGTGTGTATGTGTGTGTGTGTGTGCACTCTGCTTTAAGTCAGGTTAAGTGCGAACAGGGTAGAGGGAGGGCATATGTCACAAACCTGTTTAAAAAAAAAAGGGGTTAAATTTATAAAGGGTGAGGATTTGGGTTAAAATTGGGTTGTTTTGTCAGTGCTGCAGATTAATTGGAGAAAAATAATGACATTGACTTCGTCGTTAAGGCAGTGCTTTCCTACAGTGCAAAGATAGATTAAATCAGGCCTCTTGATTTGCTGCACTACTGTAGACTCACCCTTAAAGTGATTTTTCAGCCAAATTTAAATGAACTCAGCAGATTGGAGCACAGCGCTGAGAGTAAATGACTGCAGTATTTCCCCTGCAGCAGCAGCACAGAGAACACAGCAATGTTAGGACCAAACATTGACTATAAAATTCCTGTTTTGTTTCTGTAAGTCTGGGGATAAAGTTACAACAGTATTTTCTCAAAAACATGGACAGGATTGAGTGGTGATATTTGTAACTGGCCGATAAATATGTGGATCAATGTAGTTTTCTGTCAAAGAATAGTCCTGCTTTTGTTACAGGGTTGTTCACTCTTCACTTTTTCTGATTCTGCAGTCAGGTTCTTACCCCGCATTAATGTTATTCGCATTACTTTAGACCTTGTTTTTAGAGACAAACCTCAGTTTGTTTGAGATGTCAGTTTTCTTTTACTTTTAACACACTGATTTATTTTATTCCCATCAAAGTGAAGCTGAATTATGTTTGGTTCATATTACAAAACATGTCACTGAATTGTTTCTTTCATTAATCTTTCATTTCCAAACTAATTGAAGCAGTACCTTTGTCAGTCACTCTATCCTCTACTGTTGTAACTTGGAAATACATGCAGGGATTATGAAATTGAATAAATTGGATTCAAATTTAAACTGTCTGTCCTCATTTTTTTTACACTTGGTTCTTTTTTATTTAATGATTTTTGTTTTATGTGGAGCCAATTCTAACTACCGTATCAAAAATATACACAAACATTACATGCTGTTCATGAGCTGGCTTTGAAACACTGACCGAAGTTCCTCTTAACCCCTGAGATCACCACCGCCAGTGGCCATTACCATGGATGATGGATGAACTAAGTTCTGATATAGATAAAACTAGAAAAGCTTTCAGAGAGCGCAGACCTCCGCCAAGCAGCTCAGTTCCGCAGCTCAGCTCGACTTTTCCACAACCCCTGTAAAAGATACAATTCTGGATCACCAGATCCTGAATAGAGCCAGGATCCAGACCAAACTCAGCACATACATGGAGGTTGTTATCCTGTATGAACACAAGTTTTGGGAACATGACTTAATATTTTGATTTTATGTAAATTATTGAATGTTGTCAATAGGATTTCCCATTATAATGTTCAATGTTTTTTTGTGATGTTAGTCTAGATTGGATCAGATGAAATTTGCGATGATGACAGAGACATGGACCCCATATTAACCTGTACAATTGGAAGCAAATCTGTTAAAATGGCAGAGATATGATTTTTTTAAAATTCCACCGAATGTTAACTTACAGGATTTTTTTTTATTTCTGGAATTTTTTGCATCCAGACAAATGTGCGTATCACCACCAAAAGCTAATCATTTCTAAGTTGGGCCATTACCAGCATCTCCTAAAAATGTCTGCAAAGTCCATCCAGTAGATTCTTGCGTAATCTTGCTAACAAACAAACAAATGGACAAACTAACACGCTGGCAAAACCATAACATCCTTGGCGGAGGCAGTAATCCGCTATGAATGGCTCAAATGGACATTCAGCAACACAGAAAAAAACAATATGTAAATGCAATTTATTAAAACAAATAATAGGACAAATTAAGATTAAAAGGAACTATGCGCAAATGGTGCTACTCAGTACATGCCTGTCCATCCTGCTTCCTTTACTCATGTTTCTTTGCATCTTGACTCCTTCCAGTGAGGAACTGAAACAAAATACCAAGGGAGGCCTTCTCTGTCCTTGCGTCTCTTTTTCGCTTCTCTCTTCTGATTCCTGGGAGGAGTTAAGATGCTCCTGCACTGCTGCATCAGTGGCGTGTCAATGGGTACAAAGGGTGTGAATGTATTACTTGATACTGATGGATTACTGACAGAAACTCCAACTTTTAGGTAGTGAATGTGAGAGTGAATGAGTGTGAATGTGTAGATACGACCTGCGGTGGAAAGCAGCTTTGAGTTGTCGATGAGAATACATAAACTCAAGTCCATTAACCATAACACTCGGTGTGACCATGTGGTTTAATCATCATAAGCGCAGTCTCATTATTAATTAGCCACACCTCATATGTTATAGACACTTTTTTACTTGGGGAAATTCTTGGGTATCCTGTAGCAGTAGTAGTAGTGATGTAAACAGTCCAGGTCATGAGCCACTGCCTTTAATCGGGTGTTGTACAGTCTGATGGCTGTGGGAACAAAGGATCTCCTGAACCTCTCAGTCCTGCAGCACAGGGAGATGAGTCTCCCACTGCTGCTGCTTCTCTGTCCCTCCAAGATGTTGTGGAGGGCAGAGACGCCACAACAGGGCGGGCAAGCCAGGCAATTGCCTCGGGCCCTAAGCTGGAAGGGGCTGACATTGGTCCATATCAATGACAAAATGATTGAACTGCTTTAGACAATACAACGTTGATGCATTGGGAACCCCTGCATAGGGCCCCTCACTAGGTGTTGCTGGCTAGTGGCTAATATTGAGGGGCACCACTCCTGAGACACGGTGATATTGATCTATATCAATGACACAAGCTGAAACACCACAGACACTGCAGCGATACATCGGGAATCTCCCTAATGGGCCCTACTAGCCGGCCTTTTGCAGCAGCAGTACTTGCAGATCTCGTCAAACTGACATCATTGCTGCATTTGCTCAAGCCAAGGCCCACAAAGATAGATTTTAGAAAAATCACACTAGGACATGGATGTGGACATGGGACCTAAGACCACTTTGCTGTGTTTGTGCCATTCAGAAGAATTTGCACGTATCAGTTATGTTTGTTATGTTATTTATCTATTGTATGTAAAGTTTTCTTTAAGTCTTGGTTATTTACATTCTCACCTTTGTAATTTAAAATGAAAGATTTCTGGATTGAATCATCGCACTGGTGTTGTTGGGCCAGGAGGGCTTCCATGTTCCCTCCTGCCTGGGGCCCCCAGGTTGTCTAGAAACGGCCCTGGTGGAGGGGATGGTTACGTTTGTCCAGGATGGCCTTCACTGTGCTGCGCCTATGCCTCCCACCACAGTCCCAGTGACCGGATCCATTAAAGTACTTATGGGGAGAGAAGCAATGATTGTTTGCTAACATGACAAGGCTTGCCTGTGAAAATTTGTTCACTTTATACGATTTTCTTCTCCAGAGAAGTCACATTTGATTGGAACCTGGACACCTTCAACTTCCTTTAAAAATAAACTGGGAAGATATTTCAGGTACTGTCCTTGTTTTTTAAATACTCAATAATCCACTAAATATTGAAAGAGATATTATGAGTGCAAAAACAAGACCTCCGCGTTCCCTCCTGTCCAATATTTGACCTTGAAGGAAACCCATCTTCTCAGTTCACTTCACCACCGCTCTGCTATCCAATGGCATGAACCTCCTCCAATCAGAAGCCTCAGAATACAACATCCGCCCCTCTTTGAGTGACATCACTTTAATTAGCCAATCGTGTTTAAGTATGCGTATAACGTCACGCAAGGAATGCCGCCCCCAATTCCACCAAGCAGAAAAGCTAACTGACAGTCCTGTAAGCCAATGAAATTCGAGGTCTGTTCTCGTTCACCCAATGACAACTTCTCTTGGGCCTAAAAAGGGCGGGGCATAGCAAAGCTAGCCTCTTCCTCTTTGTTGCTTCACTGAATACAACTTCCGGCTGTATCGTCCTCTGGAAACACAACGTGAGTAGCAATCATTAGCGGTGTGACTTATGTAATTAGACATTTCACTATGGACGTAAACATAAACCGAATACTGTCCAGCAGCTAACGTCTCATTGAACGCTTAATTTCTTAACTTTCTATCCGCAGCTGTTAGTTTTGAGACAAGACACGCTACATGCTACGAGCTAGCCATCATCAGTGTATTAAACGGTGCTCAGCAGCTAGCTTAGCTTCTGCTGGTGAGGGAGGTTTCATTCAAAACTGTAGCCTCATGTTATACTAGAATGAATGAGTATCACTATTCCTTCACTGCCTCATTCAAGTAACACCACAGCTGCCTTTAACCATGACTGTTAATGAACTGTTTAATACCCTTGTTTCAGTGAAATTAGCCTGATCTGTGTGAAAGGTTAAAGGGGCACTTCGACTTTTATATACAAGGAGATCACTTTAGGTATGTAGTCACTTAAACTGAGAATCAATCCTGCTGCACTCATCACAGCTCATGCTGGACATTTTTAAGAGCCCCAGAACTTACTTGAAATTACCTATACTGTCAGAGCTCATTGGCCGCTGGATATCAAGGTCTTGTGTCCTGCAAAATCAAGTTTCTTTGCTTTTAATGTTGTTTGAAGGGGTTGAACTTGGCACCTCTAATCAAACTCTCAGTTCAGGAATAAATGTGCTATACCTCTATTATGAAAATGCTCCTTTAAACACTCCTGGGGTTTATTATGTCATAGTTATACAGCCTCTGCCTAAATGTGTGTTTTCTGCTTTTCATAGGCAGACACCATGACTCTTTTGAAAGTCTGCTCTGTAGCTTGTAACCCCTCGTCCCTACCTACTGTGAGACTTGGTATGGGCAGCCAATCAGTGCAGAGTTTATTGCCGTAGATTCCCCACCCCATCAGAGCAGAGAGTTTTCAAAGGGAGGGGATAGAGCTGCACCTGGTCCTCTACAGAGATGACATTTTTCATTTTCTTTAATAAACTGTGGTCAAATCATTGCTTAATAGACAATGAAATTGTGATTTAAACGGTCAAACACATCAGGACATGAGACCTTCAAAAATCTCCTGACGCTCATTTATAACACCCACTTTATGTTGACTGTAGACATGATGTTATGATGCATAACATTAAAATCAAGAATATGAGTTTTCAGGTAATGTTTTTTAAATCATGTATGTATGTTTTTCTTTTAATTACTTCAATATTTAAGGGCTGTTGGGGTCTATATTACAGCCATGTCCTCAAATGCTGATTTAAAGAGTCCATATTATGCTTCTTTGAGTTTTATATGTCCCTTTAGTGGGGATGGGAATTGAAAACCAACTCCAGTTGAGAAGCAATAACTCCTTTAAGGAATCAATATCATTTTTCTTTTTGCTGAACCATTCCTTATCAGTTCTTTCTACTTTGTTCTGCATGGTCCAGGTTCAGGTTACTTTATTTGTACCTGTGGGTAAACTTGTTTTACAGTCAGAGAGATACAAATATCCATCCTAAAACACAAATTTCAAAAGACCTGTAACACAGAGGAGCATAACAGAAGAAAATTCTAAATATATTAACCCCAATAAAAACCATAAAGTCAGATTAAAACCTATAGAAACAATAAATGATAGCCAACAGTAAACTGTTTACAGCTGCAGCTTTGTGAAACAAAATGTCACTCTCAACAGAGGCAGCCAGCAGAAATTATAACAAAGAAGTCAAAAATCTCTGGCATAAAGGGGGCAGAACTGGCCCATTTTTTGGACAGTAAATCCACAGTAATCAATAAGGGAATTGTTGAAGAATGAAATCAATAAGGCAATTGATAATGGCATTGGTATCAATAAAATCTTACCAATCTCCACCCCTGCCTTTTAGTGAGTTTTACATGTCTACTCCACAAAAAAGAGCACCTCTAGACAGCAAGTCAAAGTCTACCACATCAGGACTTCTCCCTATCCCCATGTTTATGGCACCGGTAGCTGTTAGAAAAGTCGTATTCCCCAGTGTGAAGTGCCATTGTTTCATCTTCAGTTTAAGCCCACAGACTCATAGTTGTAAGCCCAGTGTAGAGCAGACAGTAGAGTGAATGCAGAGTTTTTGACAATATGGTGCCAAGAGCACAGAGCTGACCTGAAAAACAATCAGAGCGGACTGGGCCCATGTGATGAAAGGAGCTTTCAATAGGCAGAAGCTGGAGTTTCTCAGACAGAGAAAGAGAGCTAAACTGTATCAGGGGTTCTCTGAATATGAAAATATGAAAGTTTTTGTATGTTGGTGATGGTGGGCATACCCCAACAGTCATCAAAATGAATATATGAACCAAAATATGTGTTTTTCAACTGTAATAAAACTTCCACTTAAAGCCAAGGTGATGTTTTTTTAGTGTACAAACCTCATACTATACCAGGAGAATAACCACAGTAGTGCAAGTTTTATATAGTGATCACATATAATCCCAGGCTCATCTTCTGTTGTTTTCTGTCACACATTCTGTTTCGTTAATTTTCTTTTGCCAGACACGTGGCTTGACATGAGTTGTGCCACATTCCACACATTTAAGGAGAGACGTCAGTGGGTGTGTCTCTCTCTCTCTCTAACACTAATTACATTTACATGCAGAGTGTGTCTGCAGGGCAGAAAACAAGTTAGACTGTAAACAAGTTAATCTAAGATGTCAATAATGTACAAGTTAGATGCTGCATTGTCAGTGCTTGTCTTAAACTGCCTTCATTGTACTATCATATACTCTACTGGACCAAAAGCAGAACCATCAAGTCTCTCACCCTGTCTGTGGTTTTTATCCAGAATGGGCAGTGTTTTGGCTGCCAGCTCCCCCCCGCCCCCTGCCTCAGGGGCTGCCGTCGCCCCAGGGCTGACGGTGCCGCCAGGCTTTGGATGCCTTCAGTTTCCACAGTTATACCAGACGCAGCATCGGGACAGCAGCCAGAGACAGAACCCCCTCTGCCCAACCCAGGGGCTTTTGATGAGTGTCATCGCAAGTGCAAAGGTAAACAGAGGTCGTGGGACAAAGACCAGAGAGGTCCATCTAGTTTTCACATGTTTTACTCTACAGGGGCAAAAGCAATAAAATTAAAATTCTTTCTTACTGCAGTTGACCACTTTCAGTAGAATATTTGAAAATGGTCTAAATCTACTGGTTTGATTTTCCTCTTTGTCTAAATCTCCCATGTCTTTTTCTCCTTCAGAAGTCTTCCCCATGCAGATGGAGGGCGTCAGGCTAACTGTCAACAAAGGCCTGAGCAACCATTTTCAGGTCAGCTGAGTTTCTTTGTTAGATAAATCTTCAATACTTCCAAAATAACATTGAGAGGTGTTTTTTCTGGACACGATTCATTTGCTTGAATAAAAGATGACGGCTAAAACACAAGTACAACTCAAGATTTCCCTGAGATTTACTTTGAAAAATAACCCATCTGGATACTTAAAGTTGTCGTTAATGTCATAAAGCCACTTTTTAAATGGTGCCTGTCTTTAAACTCTCTTAAAGGTGAATCACACCGTGCTGCTGAGCACCATGGGAGATTCCAGCTACAGGTTTGGTGTGACATACGTAGGAACAAAGCAGACAGGTCCAGCAGAGGTATGCAGCATTAAACCCCTTCTGACTTTTTTTTTATTCATTCATAAACTTTTATATGAATGTTTGCTGCTTTGTGTTCAGTTTTTCCCAGTTATGGTGGGAGACATGGACAACAGCGGCAGCCTCAACGCCCAAATCATCCACCAGGTCGCCAGCAGAATTAGATCCAAATTGGCCTTCCAGGTAAAAAAAAAAAACATTTTTTTTTCCTGTTGGATCCTCTTACACTGCTTAGTGACACAGCCGCGAAGGCACTGGGACCCCATTTTTCTGTGTTCATTGAGTTCAGTCGCATTTTTATGATTTCTGTCACTTCTCTCTATTCAAACCACAGAAAGTTGATACAGCACAGTGCACTATAAGGACAGAAAAGAGCCTGCATTATGCCTCTTTAATTCTACATGCCTCGTAATGTGTTTAACGTCTTTCATTTGGTGTATTTTGTACAGTGTCTTAGCAGTGAAAAACAACTAACAAATGTTGCCTCAGAAGGACTTTCAAATCAGGTTAAAATAACTGCAATCACTCCGTCTGTTGGCTAAGAACAGGAAAGTGAATCCTACTAGGCAGGATGTGGTATTAATTCATACCCGTTTCGCTCTACAGCATCCATTGCAACTTTGCAAGTGTGGACTCTCGCGTTGTCCTGTTGCAGCAAAACACCTTTAGAGAGTTTACCTCGGCGTTTTTCACTGATGGCGGTTCTCAGCTGCTCTAGCAAGTTTGCATAGTACACTCCAGTTATTGTACTTCTCTTGGGTAAAAAGTCCAACATAATAATGCCTTTTGTGTCCCAAAATACTGTGGCCATCACCAGATGGTTGCGTCTTGAACTTCTTTGGCCTCGGGGACCCCGGCCCTACCCACTGACGACTCTGAGCTTTATTCTCTGGCTCATAATAATGAACCCAAGTCTCATCTACAGTCACCAGACGCAAAAGAAAATCATCTTTTGACCTAAAACGCTTCAACAAGGCGCTGCATGCATACTGATGCTCTGGTTGCCATTTGCTCATCGCTAAGTGATTTGGCAACCCAATGGGCTGTTAGCTTGCGCATACCTAAACGATTATGTAAGATTGTTGAAACGCTACCATGTGAAATGCCTAATGCCTGCGCTATTTCTTCCACCTGAATTTGCCTATCAGAGTATACCAGATCCGAACTTTGTGACACATTTCTTCGTCGGTGGCATCAGGGCGTCCAGACCTGGCTTCATCTTCTAAAGATGTTCTACCGCGTTTGAATTCCCCTACCCAGAATTTAACCTGAGCATAAGATGGTGCAGAAGACCCACAAACATCAGCTAACTCGCCGTGTATTTCCTTGCCTGTTTTACCTTTTAAATACAAGTACCGAAGTACAGCACGGTACTCAACTTTAGATGAAAAGCATGCCTTTGCATCACTAGCCATATTTGACATTCAATATCTTATTAAAGAATGACTCGATACGCGTGCAATTTTGTACCCAGGTATAAAACATGTAATGAAACAAGGCATGAAAATCGTGATCGTCTTGGTCAGTCGGAAATGGGATAGGCTGGTTACTTATTGACTCCCCCTCGTACATCATGAGACAAGTAAACAAACACTGGAGTATGTTGTTCTCTGCGTCTTCTTGTTGCTAAACAGTGGTTGTAGAGGAGCTGAAGATGTTGCTGTAAAAGCAAAAACAAGCTCACCATAAAATACCAAATAACAGCCAGGTTCTCATTAATCACCGGGTCCCAAATAAAAGCCGGTGTAGCAGTGCATTTTGATAAATACCTGCCTGTTCCAAGTAAATGCTGAGTGTAATTTATTAGGCACAGCCTACGAGCTAAGGTCAAAGTTACAGAACACACCTGCAAACGCTGAGCTAACAACTGGCAGCTGACGCTTGAAAAGTGATTTATTCGTGAAGAAACATGATCAGACTGTACCTTATCAGTCCACATGGTTTATTTGTCTCTCAGACGTCCTGTTGGCTCGCTTCTCCTCCCTCTGTATTTCAACAAATGCAGATTGGTGTAAGGCACCCTGTTTTACGACAGTGCAGTTACACTCAATGTCCATAGAGGCCACTAGAGAGCAGAAAGCCAGAATCTTACATAGTGGGGCTTTAAAAATTCAAAGAAGATGTTGCCACTGCCGCTGCATGTTATTTGCCCTTTTCACATTTGTACAGGCTTTCGAAAAAGAAAACTAATGTCAGGAGGCCAGTCACATCAGTTACTGGTACATTGCTGCTGATCGCCATAGCCCCGGTACAGGGAAAAAAACAAAGTACGACCTCAACTTAACTAGTTCCTTACCAGTATTAAGAGTGTTTAGAGATTGCTGAGTTGAAAGAAGAAGACAAAAGTATAAATACGGTACTGTAATCTTGCCTTGAAATTGTAAAGGTGATATTCATACTGGTTTAAATAAATAATTTGATAACATTTACCATTTTTTTCATTTTTTGCTAGGCAAGATGTTTGTGAGAAAGGAATTAAAAGCCTGTCGCAAAAAGCTGCTGGTCCCAAATAAACGCCTGGTCTGCTCAGTGATTGAAACAGCTAAATTCCCCAGCTGTTATTTGGTATTTCCGGTAGTAGCTTCTGCAGTATGAGCACAACAATGTATTCCTCCATTGTCTCTGTTGATTTAAGGGTTGCACATGCAGATTAGGGGAGCAGCAGGGCTTTGACGTCATTGTTTCTGAAAATATCATTGTAAACACGGAAATGCAAGGCCGGCATTTTCAGATTCATCTGCTCATTTTTGACCTGTTTTAAAAATGTTTGGCTCCCAAAATGCTGTATCCATATTGATGAAACACCTATACAATCAGAAGCTTGAGTGGATCTGAGTTCGACTCCATGTGGATGACCCTGAGTGAGCTGAAATACTGTGTTTTTGCCCTGGCATTGTAACTTTGCATATTAATGACAAGGTTGATTCACACTGGGTACCGGACATGAACGTTCTTTGCAGTAATAATCAGAAAATCAACAGCAGTCCGCAGGTATGCAGTAGACTTCTGATGAGGAGCTGTAGTGTTGCATGCACTAACCCATGCTTGTATGTGCATGAGGAAGCTGCTGTGCCAAAAGTGTGAGTGCGCCCATTTGTGCAATTTAGAGTCTATAGACTGGAATGCATTTTGAAGAACTAGGTCCAAATAAAACCCAAAATTGGAAATCTAATTGAAACTTAATGTATTTTTGTGATTTTGGATTTAAACAAAAAAGATTATGCTGATGAGACTCTAAATTGCATCATTAAAAAGCTATTGCGGATTGGGTTTCTAGATGCTTTAGGAGTTGAACCAATTTGTCTGCTGAGGGGAGTTCATGTGTCTTTCCAGACAGATATCTAAAATGAGTTTGGATTCAGTCCCAGGAACATCTTCCCTGCTAGATCCTCATGGTACAAGCACACAGAGGGTGTAAAAAAGAAGCCCCCAGTGTGCCCACAGGTAAAAGAACAGACACCATATCAATAAACTAAAGCACGATCTGCAATCAACACAGCTCAGATTGAGTTTTTCTCATTGCTCCGGGGAACTAAAAACCATAAGATTCATTTCCAAATTGAAGCCTTCCACATGTTAGCCCTCACAGGCTGTTATCAGTCATGTATCGACATCGTTTGGCTCCTGTCAGAGAGGAGACGAGGGCTGAAATCTCTCCACCACTCCAGGAATGATGTGGATTGATGGTGGGCTCGAGGTAAAGAGTCAGGCAGACTGAGCCGCTCATTAAACAGCTCCAGATGTGTGCCAGATGTCTGGGGGTCTCTACCATTAAAAAAAGAAAAAAACGTAACCATTAAACCCCCCTCCTCTCCCCCAATGGTCGGTGTGATCACATTGGGTAAGCGTTGTAGCTCGCAGCAGCTCGGGCACCTTTCCAAAGCTGAGACAAACTGTAGATGGGCTCGTAAACACGCTTTCAGTGTATGTGAGGAATGTGCAGCAGCATGTATGTATAGGATTCTCCCAGCGCTGCATGTAGGGGGGTGAGGAGGGGGAGTGAGGGGAGACTCCTCGCAGTGTGAACTATGGTTGAACCGTAGGAGGGAGTGCATGTAGAGGTTGGAAACAGTGGGGGTAAAAGAAACTCCCAGCCCCTTCTTCAATCACTCATACAGGCCCACAATGAAGCAGTTTTCAGACATTCCTCTTTGCATTGTTTAACGCCAAAAATCTTTAGTCTAAAAAAAATGTTCCCATCATATTCAGCCTTGATGAATAAAGACACAGTGCCTCCCTTCTCATCAAACATGTTAATTTTATGTATTTATGTAGAGAATAAAACAGCTTAAGGGAAAAGTAAGATTCACTGTAACATTCTTTTGATTTCACACTCTCAAAACTCAAACAGCACATTTTGATACAAAACCATAACAGGAATTCAATATTTAATACCTGTTTGATACCACAGGGGGAAAAAAAATGGATCCCACCAATCTGCATAAAATGCCACTGGATGAGAGGCAGAGTACTCGCAGATCACAGGGCCACATACAGTGTCCTATTTCATAACCGTCACAAAGTGTTTTTGGCGTGAAGTGCAGATGTCACCCCTAATTTTCTCCTGACTCATGTGTCATTTATACGCCACACACCTGTGCTGTTTTAATGGTGAATCAACATGAACTCCTGTTTGCTCCAAGGGGTGTATCTGTCTGAAAACAAGGAGTGTTAGGTGCAAAAATGTTCTGTTACTAACTTGAGGACGCAGAAATAAACTGTGCATTAAACCTCCTCATACCTGGTCTACAACGTGTGTGTGGGGTTTTGGTTTTCAATCATTAAAAAACAAAAACATACTTTCATTTGGTGTCAAGGATTTTTAAGTATT
The DNA here is from genome assembly GCA_037902135.1 of Cetoscarus ocellatus. Taxonomy (NCBI): domain Eukaryota; kingdom Metazoa; phylum Chordata; class Actinopteri; order Labriformes; family Labridae; genus Cetoscarus; species Cetoscarus ocellatus. The sequence continues at coordinate 15,611 of JBAMNC010002567.1, forward strand.
CTAAAAACTGTTTCTAATTTCCCTCTACATATTGGGATTCTTTCTTTTTTTCCCAAAAAGCAGCTGGAAAGGCTCAGTCCTATGTAAGTCATAATGTGGATCCATCTTGCAAAGTTTCATGCTAAAAGCCTTGTTTCCTGTCAAAAAACTGCAGAACCCTTAGAGCAGAGAAAAGGCAATAGCTATTAGTACTGTTAAGTTGTGAAGACAGTATGAAAGGATTCATAATCTGTAAGCAAAGTAGATATGGATTATGGGGATATTAGCGTGGAAATATGACAAAGACTGTTGTTAAGACATGCTACACAAACACAGGCTGAAATTTACACGCAGCTGCACAAACAGGTCCTACAATTATGCACTAATGGAGAGATGTCAGAGTGATGCCTTGCTGTACCTGAAGAAGTGCTCTGGAGCACTTTCGGGGTTCAGTGCCTTGCTCAAGGGCACAGGAGGTCAGCTGGCACCTCTCTACTTGCCAAACTAACTTTGGTTTAGTTGGGAATTGATCACTCATGCTGCTATAACAACAGTTTTATCAGAACTAAACAAAGGCTTGCCCTGTGTACTTAACTCTCCTGCTGCAACTTACACGCTGCTTCATTATATGCTTTGTTAGTCTGATTCACCTGTAATGACTGTAAATAACAGAACGTTTGCTAATGTACCTTTCAAAGTTTGTTTTAAAGGGTCTGCCCTTCCCAAACACCACAGAGTAACCTGGTTGTAATATATAAAAAAATATCTGATGGATGTAGAAAAACAAGCCATCTTGGATGTCAGGTTAGCTGTGTATCACAATCACCTAAAATAAATGGAGGTATTAAATGTGTCCATATCGCCCAGCCCTGGGCCACAAAGAGTGATGCAGCTCTCACTCTCCTCTTCTTCTCAGCGCAGTGGTCAGAGACTTCTCTCCATTCATCCAGCAGCCACTTGAGTGCACATTGATTTTCAATCCAGAGGGTTAGCACATGGTGTAATGAGAGAAGTCTGCATTATTCATACTTTGCCAGGACTAGAAACCGTGTGTGACCTAAATAGCCTGCAAAGGATTCTAAAATAACAACAGGAAACACTGACAGACAGTCAGCAGACTAAAAATGAGCCAGCCAGACAAAGACGGAGACGAGGAGGAGGATAAATCTGGTTGAAAAAAAGATCCATGCGTTGGTGTGCGAGTCTGCATTTCCAAAGTTTAAGAGGGAAGCCGACTCTTTTAGGATAAGTTCCTGTTCAGACATGTTGAGTCAGTTTGATATTACAGGGGCAGGAAGCTTGTATTAAGTAGATAGTGTGTGCAATGCATGTCCTTAAATGTATATCAATATTTGTACTGTTTATATTAAAAGACTTACATATACTCTTTTGAGATTACTTTTTGATCCTCCTTTTCAAAGTGCTTAAGCTTTTGTGTCACACTTAAATCTTATCTTCTGCTTTGACTCAAGCCTAATATACAGGCTGCCCTTTGACCCAAACTGTTTAAACTAGACCAACCACCTGGTGGTTTTATGCTTCTGCAAGGTATACAAGTGCCAGAGAGTGAAAGTACAGTGAAGGGTTGAAAAGATCCAGGGTGGTTTTTGTGGTGGTGTGATTTAGAGAAATCTTATAGGAAAGGGGTGAACATGAGGTCTATTGACCTTGGGTTATGACCTTGTACTTTAAAAATATGAAATAAATCATTCAAAGAGTTATTGAGATGTCATGAACACAAGCATGAGGTGAAGACTGTTTGCGTTTCTACAGCCAGCTGGTCCCTCAGTGGAGGCAGGATGTGAGTCAGAGGGTTGTGCCAGCTACTCCAGTACTCTATGCATTTTTGTCTTGAAAGTTTTATATCAAAACTCAGATTTGCCAGTTTGTTTAAGAAATTAATTTGTCAGTAATTCAATTTCATAATTATTCAGTTAGGCAAGCTAACAACCTGTATGTTCCCTTATATAATACATCTCTTTGTCAATTTTCAATTAAATATCAGGGCGTTATCTTGTGGAACAAATACATTCATTTGAAGGCTTCCTCTGTGTCATTGCCTGTATACAAAATCAGACGAAGGAATTTTTTGATGACCTTAACTTAAACAAGAGCAATATCCATTTCCTTATGAAAATGTAATTTATTTATCATTCCTAAGCTCCTTCCTTGTTCTATACTGTTACTGTTCTTTGTTTCTTTGTATGAAATTGTTGCACTTTATATCTGATGTTTAATATTTTATTTTGGTGGTTCACCTTCCATTGTCTCTTGGGTGTGGTTTATAAAAGCCATTTGCAGGCTTCTATCACTCCCACACACAGCAAATCACTCTTAATTGAAAGCTTATCTGAAATGGTGTTATAAGTGTTTTTGTTTTAGCTACTGTCCTGTGAAATCAACCGACTATGGCATTTTTACCTTCACCCTTTATGTCAGATCAATATGCTCTGCACCTAGGGCCACACAGAAATGGCTGGGCCCCTAAAAGACCCAGTTGATGCCTTTAGATATGTGATTTAGTTGCATAAACTCAGATTGATTGATCAGAAGCAGTAGTTCCCACCTCTGGCCAACATTTATCTGTTTGCCTTGGCTCCAGTTGGCTCCTCCTTTTCATTCTCTTGTATTTGCTACCATCACAACTTCTGTTCTGGTCTTCAAATGGCAATACACGGTCCAACAGTGAGGGTCAAAGTCCAAATGGCCTTGCAAAAGGATGACATTATGGATGTCAAAAGGATATAATAAGTGGTTTACATTTTGACAAAGCACATGAAGTGCCAATGCATCTATGCAGGTTTTGTTTCTTTGATAGGAAATGTAGTATCATGGTTAAAAGTGAAGTTTGGATATGACTGCTGGAATTTTGGATGGAGTATTTTTTAACCTTTATGGGCCCCCTTATGAGGCTGGGCCCCAGAAATGTTCCCCTTTATATACCCTTATGAGCAGCCTTTGCGTGAAGACTAATTGTGTACCATACTGAGCCGAACTGAACAAGACTGCTGGGTGGAAATGCAGCAAAAGATACAGACTGGGTTCTTTGGCTGAGATGGGAGAGGGTCTAGGGTGAAACCAGGCCTTGGACGAACATTTTAACCTCACCTTTTAGACCACTTCTTCAGAACAGGTTGACATGCCCCTCTTCGCATCACTCTCCATCCTCAAGCCACAAAGACGCACCAATCCAAACCATTTTGCATCACTATTTGTCCACCGGATGCCTTCTGACTTTTTCAGCTCTCTAAGCTGTCTCACTAACTCTGGTTGTCTGCTTGAATCATCTCTTACACTCTTTCTCTGGGTTCAGCAACTACATCAAGAGACTGCAGCACTGAGAGCCACTTTAAACATTTAACATGAAGTAAGAGCTGATCATAAAACATCCAACCACAAGAACACAGAGTTTGTCATGTAAAAAGATGTAGGACATCCTCCCCCGCCACGTACCTGTGGGTCATATGCCGGCCTTTTCTGTGTTAACCAGAGAGTGAAACCACAGTGTTAGAAACACATTGAATGCATTTGGTAACACGTTGATATTTGTAATATTCCACAAAGCATTGATCAAGCATTAGTCTGCAGTTTGTAAATACAAAACTAATATAAAGGATTTAATAATCATTTATTGCTTTTTTAAATAAAGCCTTCAGATGGCCTGTATTGACATGTTACGCACTATTGATTAATTCATGTAACCCATTAAAAGGAAATTATTTATTGATACATCAGAAAAGCATCAGGGCGAGCGTAATGGTTAGGGTTAGAGGAGGGTAAGGTATGATAAAAGTATCAATTATTGACAAATCACACATAATTGTGTTTATTTGTCATTTTAATCCTTTTAAGTGGGACCAAAGACCCCTAACTGTAAGATTACCACTCTTAAATATCGTAACGGACTGGATTTCATGTTAGAAATGTTCTGCTAGTTAAGTGAAAGACGGCTGGGAAAGTTACTGAGTTTTCCGTGATGTCAGTGAAGGCACCAAGCTGAGAAGGAGTGAGAATAATTGTGGACATGCTCAGTCTGTTTGCGTGAGTGTTCAGGTTGAGTTGCCAGGAAATAGAGCCAAAAATTAAGGAATAAGACAAAAGAGACACTTGTAAATGTGTCGCTGGCGTTGGCTACAGCCTACAGTATAGCCTGTGTTAAGTCATTAATACAGTGCATGGAAAGTTGGAAAACGTCTCGTAGCATCTCTATAGTGGAACGCTAGAATATAAACAGTGATGAACAGTGCTGTCTGAACAGTTTCTCTCTGCTCTTGTGTTTCTCTCAATGGTCAAGGTTTTATTTTAGTAAATATATGCTGACTAGCACATAGCTTTCATGTTATTGTTTCTATTCAG